>BGNK01002565.1:68243-95723 GCA_003297005.1 Symbiodinium sp. clade A Y106 | reverse complement strand
TCGCGAAAAAACTCGCTCGACTGCCATTGCGACCGGGCCATCAAAGGATAGGTACCCACATGACCCCTCAACCAAGAGTTCTTCTGAGACTCCGGGTCCTTGTAGCCGCGGCAGTCAATGATCATGATCGCGCTTCCTGATGCATTGTGCCCCACCAGATGGGACGGGTTGAGTTCTCGAGAGACGAGCCAGCCGAGGTTGCGCTTCGGCTTCGTCGGTGCATCCCAGTTCACACCGGTCGAGAAGATCGAGATCTTCTTAGCCATCACCCCTGCACTCTCATCTGAACTGCAAGTATGGGCATCTGCTGTGTTGGCTTCCCTCAGGTCTTCCTCACATGTGGGTTCATTCTTGATGCTCAGGCGTTNCACCCCTGCACTCTCATCTGAACTGCAAGTATGGGCATCTGCTGTGTTGGCTTCCCTCAGGTCTTCCTCACATGTGGGTTCATTCTTGATGCTCAGGCGTTCGGTCTCAACCTGATCCCTATGCTTGATGTCCGGTTGATTTGGTCTCGGTAGCGGGGTTCGATATGGCCTAAGGGGACGTGGAATGCGCGTCAAGCCACGAAAGCCACCGGTCAAGTTCACCGCCAAGAGGTTGCTTCCTTTGGTTCGGTACAGGGGTAACTTCCACATCTCTCCATTGTTCCTCTGAACGTAGCAGACGAAGTTCTTAAGGTCCTTAAGGAGCCCAAGGCATGAAACTCGCTTGTTTCTTTCCTCTTCGCCCCACAGTAGGGGAGTTGTGACATGGCAATCCAATATCCCGGGGAGCAGGGGCTTCTGGTTCTCGCTGTTTGCGTTCTTGTTGTAACAGCTCACACAGAAAACCATCCTCTTATCTCCCAAGGTCTTCGTTGATCCGCCAAGTCCCTTGAATGACACACCGTCTTCGCTGAGCCAGGGAAACTCGAACCCCAGGTTCTGCAACNAACAGCTCACACAGAAAACCATCCTCTTATCTCCCAAGGTCTTCGTTGATCCGCCAAGTCCCTTGAATGACACACCGTCTTCGCTGAGCCAGGGAAACTCGAACCCCAGGTTCTGCAACTTGGCCTCTGCGTTCTCACACCACTTACGCCCACAAACCGAACTGTTTGCTCCATCGTCCAGAACTCCGAATACATCATCATGCTGAAANCCTCGACTTCCGGTCGTGCGATCCGGAATCTGCTGCCCGGGGCGGTGCAGCTGTCGGGAGCTCTCCCGGCATCGATCGCACCGAAGGCGCGTCTTCCTGCTGCACCAACACATCTTCCAAAAGGTCATTGAGGATCTCATGGAGTTCTTTTGGCGTTACCGTCGGTTCCGAGTTTCCTTCTGCATTCTGAGATACAATGTAATCCTCAACTTGCAGTTTGAACTCTTCAATCAACGTCANACCGTCGGTTCCGAGTTTCCTTCTGCATTCTGAGATACAATGTAATCCTCAACTTGCAGTTTGAACTCTTCAATCAACGTCATCGTCTGCATCGCATCCAGCTTCACATCATCAGTCATGTTCTGCGCGATGCTAGATATCAGGTCGAATGATGCCGACGTTGCGGTTTCTATCTCCTGGGCTGCCTTACGCCTTCTTAGGGCCTCCTCTTGAGGCATCTCATCAATGACGTGTCCACAATCCTTGCAGAATGTCTTGGCTGTCGCCCTATTAGATCCCAATCTGCTAGTGTTGATATGTGGGCATCTGGTTGGGTCTTTCTTCTCGAATACTTTCTTCTCCTTGCTCACCTTTCCACATACCTTACACGTCTTCACCGTCGCATAAGCGTTGGTTCCAAGATAGGAGAAGTTGGTACACACTGCACAGCTGATAGGCAAAGGCGGGCTTGGAGGCTTACCNGGTCTTGTGGGATGAATAGGCTGGGATAGGAATAGGCAAACCATCGGATCCAGAAGCACGAGAAATCTCACTAAGTGGTGTCTCTCGCCTCTCCACCTCCATTGTCTGCTCATGGATAACGTAATGGTCCTGAACCCAGTCTAAGAAGTCCGCCAGATCCCGCGATCCCACAGATTTCAAAGATCGCCCCCAAATCACGTAGCCCGGAAAGCGAGGAAGCACTTCCTCAAAGCTGAGTCCCTTGTGTTGTCCCACTCCGAAGATCCGATCTCCTCCGGGCGGCAGGACATCCCTGGCCGCGTTCCTAGCTGCTCTCGGGATCCTGGCGCCTTCCCTTCGGTATGCCATGTATGCTTGGGGGCTGGCGTCAGAGGGGCCACTGTCAATGTATACACAGTCGATGTCGTCATCGCTGCTGCTAGAGTTCGGAACAGCTGTCGCTAGGAAGGCCTGCTTGAGTCCCGGCCTCGGGCTAGGCTTCGAATCTTGCTTTCCTCCCTTGCTAGCCTGATGCTGTCCTTTGCCTGACGGCTGTGGTGCTCCACGGCCTTTGGGGCATTGCGGGTCACCACTCCAATGCCCTGTCTGACCACATCGCAGACACTTGGAACGAGACTTGATTTCCTGAAGGCGCTTCTTCCTGTCCTCAACAGACNGACCACATCGCAGACACTTGGAACGAGACTTGATTTCCTGAAGGCGCTTCTTCCTGTCCTCAACAGACAAGCCACTTCTCACCACCGGAAATCCTCCCTTCCCGTTACCACCTTGCTTATACCCTTGCCTCTACCGGCCTTGCCCATCACCACGTGAGCTGCGCATTGAAGCTGAATCGCCTCAGCAGTGGCATCGGGGAAGTTCTCGAAGTCGCATTCCTCCATCGCGTTCAGAGCGACGGCAGTCTCCTCGTCAGACACGATAAGATCTTCTCCATGGGATGTTACGCCTGCGGGCTGTCCTGGCAAATCAGTNCGACGGCAGTCTCCTCGTCAGACACGATAAGATCTTCTCCATGGGATGTTACGCCTGCGGGCTGTCCTGGCAAATCAGTCCAGGCATTCCAGCCCTCACCATTCTCATCATCACTATCTTCGTCATCTCTCCATGTATCCCATGTTCCTCTGTCATCATGACCATTGATCCTATGTTCGAACGATACATAGGCCGTTTCCGCACTTTCACTCATACCCGGATACGCTGTTGTAGACGGCTCCAATGCTTGGTATCCGTACCTTCCGGCTCCCTTGGGCTGCCATTTGCGATTATCTCTTTCTGTTCCAGGACGATGAGGTGCAGAATCAAGCAACCTGTTGCCACGCAGGTGAATTAATCCATGATGCTCAGTCATGATCTTAGCATAAGTACCGAAGTCATGGCTGCCAGCCGCGCAGGCCTTAATCATGAGTTGTTGATCGCGTGTCAAACCACTCAATTCCAGCAACAACTCTGCCCTCAAACTGTCCGAAAGTGAAATCCTCGGGTCTAGTTGCGTCATAAGGGTCCACCACCTTCGTCGTCTTCCAATGTAAGACACTATNCTCAAACTGTCCGAAAGTGAAATCCTCGGGTCTAGTTGCGTCATAAGGGTCCACCACCTTCGTCGTCTTCCAATGTAAGACACTATGGATTCTCCCTCCTGTCGGCTCAGCGGACCACGGAGAGCTTGTCCGCTCCTGAACAAGGCTTGTGCCTCGAGGGTGCCAAGAGGGAACACCATGGCCCTAATCTCGGCAATCAGTGTTCTCAACCTGCCGGGCGCTGACAATGCCGCAATACCAATGTCCTTCGCCTTCTGAAACGCATCCCCTCGAAGACCTTCCATAACCCGAAGCACTGTCTCTACAGATCCATCATCAGAGCTGCTTTCATGNCCGGGCGCTGACAATGCCGCAATACCAATGTCCTTCGCCTTCTGAAACGCATCCCCTCGAAGACCTTCCATAACCCGAAGCACTGTCTCTACAGATCCATCATCAGAGCTGCTTTCATGCGTCATTTCGCTGGGTGTTGGTGCGGCGGGTCTGTCCGGTGTCGGTACTGACCCCAAGAAACCTTCCCCTCTAGCCGGAGCTTCCGCTTCCGCTTGAGGAGACCTTTCGGCCCTTCCTCCGTCAGGACCGCCTGATGACTCGAACGACTCTTCTCGGCTCTTCTTCTCTTTCTTCTTCCGACGTTTCTCTTGCTGCTCAAACGCTGCAATCCGAAGCTCCGTCCGAAACTCCCATTCATGNCTCTTCTTCTCTTTCTTCTTCCGACGTTTCTCTTGCTGCTCAAACGCTGCAATCCGAAGCTCCGTCCGAAACTCCCATTCATGGTAATCGGCCGGATTCCCGTCGAAGATGAAAACCCCGTTCTTGGTCACCGTTGGTGTGGCAGAGTAGGTTTTGTTCCGAAATCTCAGACCTGCAACTGTCATATCCGAGCTTCTTCCCAAAGCCTACACGTCTGCCAGACTTGCCTTGCACACTCGNCCGAGGACTTATCTCACTCTCTCACTCGCACTGAAATCAACCAAATCCAAAGGCCACTTGGAACTGCACCCTGCTCTAAGAGGGGCACAGCTCCGCTACCAGTTAGAGTTCAATGGCGCTGCGGATACTACTTTTTCGCCTCTGACTCAAGGGCCCTTCGAGACGTAACAGCAACAGCAACTCGAACATGTACAGGCTTCATGCGGCTGCTGCTAAAGTCNGACTCAAGGGCCCTTCGAGACGTAACAGCAACAGCAACTCGAACATGTACAGGCTTCATGCGGCTGCTGCTAAAGTCACAACCTGAAAAGGCACGCACTCAAGCTATACATGTAAAACTAAGGTGATATTCACATACTGTAAGTCTGTTCTGGATGTCAGTGTGTTCTACAACAAATGCCATTCTGATGGTGCATGCTAGAAGGCCCGGGAGCACAGCAGTTAATGCTCAAAACACTCATGCCTCGTAAACACTTGACTGTAAGACGACAGCAGCACAAACTCAACGTTAGACAACCAGCACTATAGTCGCCGTGAATTCGAATCGCCCACCCGCAGCCTATGTCCCAAGCCCAAACATGCTCAAACCTTGCACTTTGCGTCCACCTACCTCTATATAGTACAAACTTAGACCCCCAATACCTACATAGGAACCTCTTGCAAGCCAAAATATATACTATACTATACACTGTACACTATATGCTATACACTATACACTACTCTATACTCTGATATATACTATACAACAAACGATACTTACTTTACTATATATATATATAGGTACATGGACCCTCAGGGGGGCTGTCTAAGCCCCCGGGCAGCTGGCCATCACAGCTATCCTGCGTTGGGGGAGGCCCACCCCCCGCACCAGCACCTCCACAACAGGCTCCGTTCAGGGTTGCAGAAGGCTTAAGGTCGCAGGAAGCCCTACGTACTATCCCTGACATTTCAGGTCTTAGGCTATCGTGTAAGCACTTAGGATGTTACAATGTTAGCTCTGGAGAGTTAGGTCTTGGCTTCCATGTCGGAAGGGGCGGCACTGAATTCTGAACGGGATTTCAACCTTCGGAGCTGCAGCCGGGGTCCTTCTGTTTGCGTTCAGGGTTTTGGGCTTAGAATTTGATGCTGCTTGATTATCGACAATGAGGCTTAGGTTTAGGGTTTAGGGTTTAAGGTTTAGGGTTTAGGGATCAAAGCGTGTATCAACTTGATCGAAAATCAAGTCACGCAGGATTCAACTCAATTTCTGCGGCTCCAAAGGTTTCGGATTTGGGTTTAAGGCTTGAGGCTAACAGGTGTGGGTACGACGGTTTAGGGTTTAGGGTATGGCTACAGTACAACAAGAACTGCTTCTGCCAGACCCCTAAACCCCACATCCTCCGCGCCCGAGCACATATTTCAATCAACGGTCCCGCACTTCCTTGGTGTCGGGTCTTGGCAATTCAGGGTTTAGGAGTTCAGGACGATCAGGCCGTAGTGAAGCAAGTGGATTAAAAGGCTTCCGAGGTCCTAGGCCCCAATGAATGCCGTTGCGTAATTGAGGACCATGATACCTGTCACATTTTCCTCATGTTTCGCCTCCGTAGCCATTGCCACCATAGCCGCTGTTGCCTCCAGAGCCACCACCGCCTCTGCAGGCAGCAATCGATGAATGTGCGGCGACCGATATCAGCACAGAGCTAAACAATAAACAGCCACCTTGCAGGCATAACTTCTGTCATAAACTTTGCTTGCACTGGAAACAACGTCATCATGACGTCACCATCTTTATGATCAGAGCATTCGTGGTCCCCTTCCTCTGCTCCCCCGTCGTCCTCACTATCACCACCAAGCTGCTCCGTCGTCGTCATCATCGTGTCCACCGATATCTGCCAAACAATCACAAGCAATGTTTGTCGACATCCGCATCCCTGTCATCGTTAGCGCAACCATCTTCGTGGCTATCAGAACCATCACCATCGATGAATAAGCATCATCAACATAATCAGTGTCAGAATCAGGACAAGGGCACATCACTTGGCGTCACCACGGCGGGACTGACTTTGAGGAGTGAAATCCTGATCATCGTTGCTGTCCTTGGCTCTATCACCACACTCGCCCTCATCATGTTAACACGAACTCCTTAGTACGCATATTGGTGCATATATAGGCATATAGGTTTACATATAAACACGTTGGCAGCAATGGAACTGGCTGCACCAGTACTAGCCGTAGCAGCAGTGGTAGGAGCAGGCGTAGTAGAGCAGTAGAAGGTAGTATCAGCGGCAGCAACAGCAGGAGTAGTAGTCGTAGTAGTAGTAGTAGTCGTCGTCGTTGTAGTGATCGTGGTCCTGGTCCTGGTCGTGGAGATGGTGGTGGTGGTGCTGGCACTGGTGGTCGTGGCGGTGGTGGTGGTGGTGGTGGTGGTGTTGGTGGTGGTGGTGGCGGTGGTGTTGGTGGTGGTGGTGGTGGTGGTNGTACGGGCAGCGGTAGCGGTAGGGGTAGTGCTAGTGGAAGTGGTAGTGGTAGTGGCAGTGGTAATGGGAGTCGTCGTGGAGCGCTGCATTGTCACCTTTCCGCATCAGTGTCAACGTCATTCTAATTAAATGATAATGCCGCATCTTATCATCATGTTCTCCATCAACATCCTACCAATAGCAAAAACATCCGCCTTATCATCACCGCCTGCAAGAGCAACGTCATACCCCGGGCTTATACGGCACCTCCTCGGCCATATCCAGCACCTCCGGCACCGTAGCCGGCACCATAGCCGGCACCGTAGCCAGCACCGTAGCCGGCTCCGATCGCTCCTCCCATCGCCGCACCGGCCGCGCCCCTCAGACTGCAGTTTGTTGGACTTTACCCCAACGAGAACCCCCAACCTCTCAAATTGAAAGTATCTGAACCCCAAGAGACTTTCCCTAAACCCTAGCGTACCCTTACACATCCGTTAAGGAACCCGTGAAGCAAAGCTTGCGGCAACTCTACAGGCGGGTCACGCTCCCAGGGCTCGGCCAGAGCGTTGCGCTACGCCGCGCCGAATGCCGGCTTGCTGCCCGAAGCGAGAGAAGGGGCCTGCAGACAGATAGTTATAGTTCCGGGTTAAGGTTTCGGGTTCATTATTCTTGCGGCTCAAGCTCAAGGTTTAGGGTTTCCGGGTTTAGGGCTCAGGGTTGAGAGAATCGGGCTTCGAGCACAATGCTTCCAATCGTTCTAACTTACCCAGAGAGAGCTTGCGATGCCTTCCTCGAGGGTCCAAGTGCCCAAACAGCGAGGCTTTAGGTCCCACATACAATGCTCCTCTAAATGGGGGCTTCCGAAAATGGGGGGTACCTTATTGTGGGGTCCTTATGATAAGGATCCTACTATTTAGGGTACTATATTAGAGTCCCTATTTTCGGAAACTCCCAAATCCTGAACCCAAAGCCTCTGAATAGTTTTGGGTACCTACAGCCCAGCTATCTGGGCGCTTGGAGCCTCTGAGCAGCGCTTCTCATTTTGCGAACAGATGAAGCTTTGGAGCTTTCTGCCTTTACTTGGAGATCGTGGGACTTAGGAAGTATGCAAGGTTATAAGTACCCTAGTCAGGATTATAAGTAAGTATAACTATAGTTACCTCATTTATAAACCTCGTTCCTATGTGCCATGATCAGGCTACGTATGTAAAGCCGTGCTTGGGTTAAGGGTTGACAGTTTAGTAGGTTGTGAGGACATGGACGGCTCTGAGTTGCTAGGCTAAACCCTACCGTAGGCTCCAAAGCTTGAGAGTCATTCTTCTCACGGTTGAGGCTCGCACCACGGTTGTGCACTTACGAACTGTTTTAGGCTTACCATGAGACCTTACCAAAAAGTAGCTAAAGGTACACTACATGGCCAAACAAAGCCCTAAACTCTAAGGAAGCCCTAAACCGTACAGGCTCTAACAACTCGAACACCCAAAACCTACTTTGGCATAACTTCGATTCTCAGGCGGTGCGGCAATACTATTCGAGAGGGATCCCTGGTACATATTCGAATGATAGTCAAATGTAGTAGCCAACCCCCAAACAGCCCACGCCTAATGAACCACGAAAGCCCGGCCCTAAACCACCCAAAGAGCTGCACCACAAAGCCGAATAAGGCCGCGAGTGAGACCCTGCCTCTTTAGTTCAAACGGCAGGGAACTTAAAGAACCACCCGTGGAAACCTTTGAACAGAAACC
This sequence comes from Symbiodinium sp. clade A Y106, assembly GCA_003297005.1. Lineage (NCBI taxonomy): Eukaryota > Dinophyceae > Suessiales > Symbiodiniaceae > Symbiodinium > Symbiodinium sp. clade A. The sequence goes on along the minus strand of BGNK01002565.1, from coordinate 87,227 downwards.
TGTAGCACTACTAACAAAGTTGACTGGAACCCAGAATCAGCAGGCAGAACCCCCGCCTCCGAAAAATCCGAGCTGTAAACCCTGAAGCCACCCTCAAATCCACAAAAGAAACAAAACCCCACAACCCCAACCCTAAAGCCACCCTACAACCCTACAGCAGCCACGCCACCCTAATACACGCGCTGAAACACCCCACCCTAATACACGCACTGAAACTTAAAGCCCTAACACAACATGAAAATCAAAATCCTACCACCCTACACCCTAGAACTTGAACCCACTCTACCTATAGTCTCCATTGTAGTTCCTTTTTTGGTTAACCAGTTTTATGGTTAGGATATGTTAGGATCCTATAATATATAGAGATTTTGGTCAACCAAAAAAAGGAACTACAATGGAGACTCTAGGTAAACCCTAAGGCTTAACCCCTTAAGCCCAAACAGCCTTAAACCCTGGGACCTTAAACAAACCCGAGACTCTAGGTAAACTATACATGTGAAACAACACACCAGCCTCGGCCCACCGTGTGGTTCTCTTTCCCGCAGGGTGAGCAAACTACCCCGGGCTGGTCCGCCGGGCAGCCCCCATCCTGGCACCTCGGTGCTTGTTGTTTGCTTGCTTTGTTAAATGCATGACGTGGCTGTCGTCGCTTTGTTGGTGTTGCCTGCTTGCTTTTTGCCTCTTTTGTTTTTCTGTTGGTGGGTGCGCTGGGTGTTGTTGTGGATTATTCTTCAGGACTTGCTTGGGGTTTGAAGAACTTGGAGTTTGTAGTTTACGACTGACCGTTTAGGGGATGCAGTATGGTTCCTTTTGAGATGGTAGCAAGACTCGTCAGTTGCCGCACTGATGCCAGTCATAATCATACAAGCAAAAGACAACCTCACTCGCCCTTCTTGTAGTACCACTTGAAATACAAGCAAGTTACTACAGTGCTCTAGTGACTCTAGTAGGTAGTAGTCACGATTGTAGCCAGACAAGACACCGACGATGTAAAAAGGTTCGTTCGGAGATACACTGCAATAACAGCAATACCACAGAGAACCACGCCACGAGACGTTTTAGGGTTTGCGGTTTAGGGTATACGGCCTATGACCCCGGATGTTTGAGGCCGATCGCACACGATTTCGCCTATTCTCGACTCTTTGAGTCCAACGTCGATAGCTCGGAATCCTTGAGCATCAGAGACTCCAATATGCCTTAATTAAGGAATATTCCTTAAATCATATAGGGATCCTATTATAATGTAAGGTATATTCCTTAATTAATGAAGGCATATTGGAGACTCTGGGTAGGGGTCCACTGGACACTGGCAACTTACATCGTCAGAGGCTGGGAGTGTTGCTGTGTCCGGGCTTGTCTAGTCTCGAATAAGATTGCCACTGCAAGTATTCATACCGCTACAGACTGCCACTGGTGATACACCATTATAGACTGTCAAAGCTGCGTCACTATGCATTATCTTCGCTACAGATTCTTTCAGATGGGTTCCAGCACCTGAAGACAATCTCCTGCCAAGAGAGACGCACTGGATAACCCTAAAATGTTGCCAATCCTGAGCAAGAGATCAGAACTGTGGCCCGAAACACTTTAAGTTGAGCTGAAAAGCCCAGGTGGATTAGCTGACTTTGTCTCGCTCGAACCTGGCAAAGGAGCTTTGCTGACTTCCGGTTTCACGGGTTAGTCGGCTTTGGGTCTAAACTCTAAACCCTGAGCCCGAAGCCCTACTTAACCCGCACAGGGGGCCATCTGAATGTGCTGCTTCGCGAAACGACTACCACCATGCAAGACCTGCAGATACACAATGAAAACCAGACGGCCGTTTCCAATAGTGATGAGCCTAATATATTAATAGCGGTGCCGAAGTGTAGGATCCTATTACCCCAAATGTGGAAAATCCTATACATCTGTAGTTCCTCCAAAACTGACCCAGACCTGCACAAGCACGAAATCGGAAATTAAATGCTAAATCACCAGCACTTGCCCAGAAGGTCTCCAACACCCGGCAATGAGAAGATGCAAACCACTGACGGAGCCTAAGGGATAAAGGCAGCCTGGAAATCTAGATCATGGAGCTGAGGCGCATAAGAACAATAACAACAAGAGCAAGAGCTTCTAATGCGACAGGAGCAAAACAACAGCGATCATGGTAAAAATGAGCTTCAGTACACAGAATCAGGCAAATTTGACTACACGGCGGCCTTTCCCCACGCCGAAGGCAGCCGCGAGGCCCTCTGCAGAGTCGCCTCGCAAGCCGCAGGATGCGGGCACTGGAGTGCAGTAGAAGCCAGAAAGTTCGAACACAACCCTCAAATTGTGCATTTTCCGAAAGCCTGAACCAAAAATCCCAAAGCCCTGGACCCATCCACCTTCCGACGTCGCGCCTCCGCTGGCGGCGCCAGCTGCGCCGGCCGCGCCAGCACCCATGGCCCCCGCACCCAGGGCCCCGCCGCCAAGCGCCCCCGCCCCCGCAGCACCTCAACGAGGACCGGGTAGAGTGTAGGAGCGTCAGGTTTGAAGGTCTAAAGGATATACTTGGACGGTGTGGGGTTTAGGGATTGTTGTGAATGTTTAGTGTTTACGGTTCAGGAGCGTGGAGGTTAAGAGTTTTCGGTAATGTGTATAGTTTCTGGCTAATGGACGAGACCCGTGCTCGGTAAGGGCAACGGACAAGGGATCCCTATCATAATCCCTACTTGCAAACCTAGGAGGCCGGACAATGATACTGAACATGCACACTTCTGGATAAAAGAGGATCGTGACTTATACTATTCTATAGCAGGCCCCAAAAAGTAGGAAACCGGGGTAAGGACAGTTAGTGCTGGGATTCCCTATATAGAGGCTATTGGGTTTCCAACTTTTGGGCTTCCAATGTATACTACCTGTCAGGAGCCTTGACAGGTCTACTTCGGCAGTCTATGTTTGTTGACATGGGGCTCGTGAGCATGTCTGTGGTTACCTTTGCAAGGCGTACTGTGGATGTTTCTCCCGTGTTTGCTCTGCACTCTGGTCAGTCAACGTACGTATCGCTGAATAGGTCCTGTGGCCGTTGAAACTGTTGTCGCAATTACTACGACGTTCTCCCTTACAGGTACGACCCGAGCTAGTAGTTTGAGGGCTCGGATGAAAGTCGAAGGGACAAGTCTTGTACCGCAATTGTAGACATGAAGGAAGTAGAATGGCATGTCACAATATATCTCCCCCCCCACCCCACCAACAACCCTAAACCCTAAAACCATTGCAGATAAGGTGCCGAAACCCGCTGCTCCAGCGCCTGCAGGGAAACCGGCACCTGCTCTTTCGAGGGCTCTACCTATATAGTCTCCATTGTAGTTCCTCTTTTTGGTTAACCAAAAACTATATTATAGGATCCTAACCATAAAAATGGATAACCAAAAAAAGGAACTACAATGGAGACTATAGGTATGAGGTTTTGCAGGACTCCACTGGGAACAAAAGGGCTTTCTGTGGCTTCCCAATGTGAACTTATAGTGCCAATACTATGAGGCAGCATCGCGTTGAGTTTAGGGCATCCATGCACAGACTCCGCTTTAAACCCCAGTTAGAGAGTAGCAATCAAATTATCTACGGCTGCTGACGCTGGTTAATTTAGTTAAAGAATAGTAAAAAGTCTGGTGGCATCTTACGGTGGGACGGGTAACATTCCGCCATATATGCTCTCGTCTGACTTGATTTCAGGAGTGTTCCTTCGATACGTGCTTTTGAAGTCTCTAGGCTCACATCGGCCCTCAAAGCCTATCGACCTCAATGCATCGAATACAGCGGGATTCAGGTATAGGTATAGGGGTTCAGACCATAGTGTCTCGGATTTCGGGCATAATCAGCTTGGTCGCTGGCAAATCATGTGTTCGTCCCTTGATATGCTTGCATGCTGGGAGGCTGCAAGAGCCATCGTGTGCGTGTTTCGTGCCCTGTAAAACTGATCCTTGGACCTTATGAGACCGGAGCCCTGTATCACCTGGATATGAGCTCTGCAAGTTGTACCCCAACATGTGTCATCAGTGCAGTGGTAAGACCCTAGCTATTACATACTCCTGTATGTGCCAGTGATGGAGCGTAAGCTGTGGGATCTTAAGGTCCAGGGACTTTCGCCCGCCTGCCAACCTCACATACAACGCAAGCTGCGAAACTTTCGGGCAGGATTCAGCGAACTAAATGCAGACTGTTTTGAAAGCAATTGTACCATTTTTTTGTGGATCTTTCTTATGATGACCCAGAGTTACGACGACTACAGTATTACCTTGAAAAAAAACTCCTAAATTTGATAACCACGAGATGCCCCACCCCCCTCAGACAAAACAGCAGTAAGCCTTGCAAGGCCCATCTACAGAACCATTCCTTAAGTCCACTTACCCCTTCAGCCCGAAATCTAAACGCACCCCAATGCCCAAGCTACTAAAAATCATCCTATCCCCTAAACCCTAAACACTGAACCCTAAGCCCTAAACCTCAAACCTTAGCTTTGCACCTTGGCCGAAGCCACCGTAGCCACTGTAGCCTGGGTCAAAGCCTTGGCCTTTGCCATAGCCTTTGCCAAAGCCACCGTTGCCAAAGCCACCACCTGGCTAAGGAAGGGTCTTCAGGTTTAGGTTTTCGTGGGGTTTCGGGTTAGGCGTTGCGAATAGGAGTTTAGGGTACCAAAGCTGCAGGTCTACTCCAAATCTAGGCCCTTTATGGCACAGATGTTCTAAATCCTGAGGCCGTATGCATCCGCTCACTTGCAAGGCTGGCTAAGCTCTACCTAGAGGATCATGAAATCATGGGGCTTAGTAAGTAACCTTATCTATACCGCTAGTTACTACGCAGCAGTGACGTGGCCTTCAAGATCTTGCCTGCGCCGCACAGCCGACTCAAGACTAAACCCAAGAAGAACACCATACTCAACTAGCTAGTTGAATAGTTCTCTAAATTAGGGTACCTTTTAAGGCCCGGTTTATGAGGTTCCGTACTATTTTGGGGACCTACAACAGGGACCTTAATTTAGAGAACTACCCCAATGCAAGGGCCTTCATCAGTAGCTTAGACTAAGGCTTGGTAATATAGTAATATAGAACAATACAATTAAAGTACGGAACTCTAGAAGCCAATATCACCAATGAGTCAGGCCCACGAGATTATGCTTCGGCACCTCCTCTAAAGCCTTAGTGCGTCAGACTTGTGGCAAGGGTGAAATGTTTGGACTTATCCTCACACCGACCAAAACGACAAAAAGACACATACACCCCCAAGTCTCGGAAGGAATTGCCCGTCCTTGCCATTGTCCGCCCTGCTGCCATCCGCCGCCTTGGTTCCAACCGCCAGCTCCACCGTAGCCTGCTGCATGGACGTCAAGACATGATGGGCTTGAATGGGCTTGCTATCCCGACTCTTGCTGCTTCTTTTGCTGCAAATGTTCATGTCGTGACATCATGCTCGTAATGACAGTCAGCAGCCTTGCTTCATGTTGATGGTCATTCAATGCATTAACCATTGCCAGCACCACAACGACTTTTCTGTCCGGCGAAGTATCACTACTGCGTCAAGGCTTGTCTCCTTCTGATTCAGGTACCACGAATAAAACATGTCCATCGATATTCGTCCGGCTCCTAAAATGAAATCTGCCTTCCTTATGTTCAGTCGAATCCTCGTCCTTGCTTAGATTGTCCCTTCTTCGTTGCATTACTACCGAGTTCTATTCTAATGATGATGACTTTTCCAGCTGTGGCAGCTGTCTCACAAACCACAAGCGCCGCCACAAGGACGACAAGTACTACTGCCACCAAAATGGCCATGATGCGCAGCAGCTGCTGCTGCTACTGCTGCTGCTGCTGACGCGACTACCACTACGACAGGACGATGCCGATGCCGACGGCGACGATTGCTGCTGCTGAAGTTAACACTGCTGCTGGTGCTAGTGATAGTACTAGCAATAGAGCTAGCGCCTGGGCGAGTGCTGCTAGAGCTATTAGCACTGATGCTGGCTGCTAGTGCTACTATCGTAATACCAGTGCTTTTAGCGCTGCCTGTGCCAGTGCTAGTGCCAGTGCTACTGCCACTATTTTCTTAGTACTGCTACTGCTACTCCAGCTACTCCCTCCTAATGCTAATTACTCCTGTTACTACGACTGCGACTGTGACTGCGACGACGATGACTATACTGCCACTGAAAGTCATAGTGAGTGCAGGCCGCAAAACTGCTGATTAGCACGAGTCGCGTTGCTCAGACGTGCTGTGCTCGTTGCCAACAGGTATATCTCAAGTTCCTCCCACACGGCCTTGACCTTTACGGAATTACTACCGCTACTTTTTCAGTTCCTATCATTACGATTATACTCCAAGTGAGATCGACTGTTGGATTGAGTCCATGATGCACTACAGTCCTGTCAATCACGGGTTGAGGTTCAAGGAGTTCAGGGTTGGGGCCTGTGACTTCCGGGTTGTAGGGTTACCCGTTTCAAACACACGGAAGTGCAATGAGCATCGGCAAGAAAAGCCTTCGTGGAGGAGTGCTCTAGGACTCTAGGACACTAAATCCCAAAACCCCGAACCTTGAAACCCTAAACTCAGAAGCCTAAGCCTTTAAGCCCCTGAAAGCCGTCGACCCTAAGCCCCTAAAGCCGACCCGAGAAAGCCTAAACCCTGAGGGCTCGCCTGGTTGACCGCCATGGCCACCATAGCTCGCATATCCGCCAGCACCGCCGCCGGCGCCGCCGTATCCCTTCCCGGTGTGCCTCCTCAGGCTTTGCGGCCCCGTGCCTTAGAGACAAAACTGAGAGCAATCGCAGCATACATCAAGCCCTGCGGCATCCACAGAAACATGGTTAATGTGAGCAGTGTTTGTCACCGGCATCATCCACATGACACACTCACAAAAGCAAATCGACAAACAAATGCCGCAATCACTTGAAATACTTCAGACGGCACCGTCTCCAAGAACACTACCGTGTGAATGCAAGTTGGCCTTCCTTACATCTCGTTTCGGAAGTGCCTAACAGGGTTGCGGCGGGGGATACTTTTGAAAAAATAAAGGGCAACCTAAGGAATATATGCGCTTCTACACTGCTCTTGGTTGATCAGTCCCTGCCTTGTTGTAAGTGGTCTTCAGGAATCCAGGAAACAACAGACACGCATATGGACCAAATGAACATAGGATTGCAGGATGCTTATTAACTGAAGCCCCAAACCAGCTTATTTTCAGTACTTAGGCTTGGGGATTATGGGATGTCGGGCATCAATGCTTTCGCGCTTCTGCTGGCTGTGAGAGGATTTTGACGAGTAGTAGGGCCTTGATAAAAATTAGGGGCCCATGTAAGGGCGCCCGTACAATGATGAACCAAAATCCTATACCATGATGCTGATAATTTCAGTACCGCAGTTTGATAGATTTTCATTTTCGCTGTCTTCCGAACAACGCCCCGCCTATACAGGTATGGGGTTTCGACATCATGTGATGCGAAATGTTGGCGAACTCAGAGACAGTTTGTAACCAATTACGGTGTTTTTTTGTTTCAAGAAACCAGACCCAGCAATTTCCATAGTAGGAATTACTAGTATGGTGTGGGTAGGTATCCCCCATATAGGTACTCAGGATTGGGACTCTTTGGGAATGCCACCATGCACTAGAGAGCCAGCTCTTGACAGTGAAGCTGCCCTCGGGCATCTCACCGTGGCCCTCTTCGACCGGAACGTAGTGCGGTGGCGGCGCCAGAAAGGACACGGCCTTGAACATCCCGTTTCTGCTTTGGAGAGCTTTATACGGTTTAGGGTTTAGGGTTTAGGATTGCTGCACCTTTGTGATGGAAAAAACGCTTGACCGGGATTCGCTTTCCCTGCACCCTCAACCCTCTGCGATGCTTTATGAGCATATACATACGTCGTCTCCTTCAAGCCCTCATGTGTCTTATTATACATAAAAGTGCCGTACTCTTTGCGCGACCTAAGCAAGAGACCTCAATCGGGGGATTCTTTTTTCAATGTTTTTAGAAGAAGGAACCTACCATCCAAGGTTCTGCAAGAACTCCTTCATTCCAAAACTCCGTGGACACCTCAACCTTGTACTAGACCACCCCAAACCCGAAACCCTATACCACTACTAGGCTACGACTCCCCGAAACCCTAAACCAAGCGAATCTGCTGCGTTCGAAAGATCCTGAGAGCTTTCAGGGTTAAGGGTTTAGGGTTTCAGGGGTTGTAGGGTCTTTATAAGGGTTTAAGGTCTGGGGTCAGGGACTGGATAGTAGCTTTAGAGCTTAAGACTACCAAGGCCTCGCTGTGCAGGAGATTCGTAAATGTCGAGTCAGTGTTTCGGGGATCTTACGAAAAGGATCATACTCTTTGGGGTGCATCAGGGGCGTCCCGTGCCTCTATTGAAGTCTTGGACTTGAACACAAAGGCGAGGCAAATCCTGAAGTTCAGAAGGAACTACAGTAAGGAACTACTAGTTCCCCAACGCTCATACACCCTAAACCTTACATTCGCGATGTCGTCAACTATACTTATACGCTTGTTCACAGCCCCATACAACCTTCCCAACCGCTTTAAGACCTGTTCGAGAAAAGTGAGTGGAACCCTGCATGATAAGAAACCCCAAGCCAGTCTAACACCCTACAAAACCCTGCTAAACCTTTGACAAAGTCCCTGAACCCTAAACCTTAAACCGTAAACCTTAAACCCTAAACCTTAAAATCACAAATTTTCACATTTTAAACCCTAAACCTTAAGCCCTAAACCCTAAACCTTAAGCCGCAAACCTTGGACCTTTAAACCTATATGCGAGGACTTCACCGGCCTCTTTGGATCTTCGCTGCACCTTTGGCCGCACATCGCCTTCCGATGGCCGCCACTTCGGTTTATGGTTTTGTGGTCTAGGTATTAGGGTTCGGGCTTTAGGGTTTAGGGTGTAAGGTTTAGGGTTAGGTTTTTTTTTGAGCTCCTTTTTCCCGGCGGCAACTGTGCGTAGCAACCAAGAAGGCCTGGGTTAGGGGTTTAGGGTGTAGGGTTTAGGGTTAGGGGTTTAGGGGTCAGAGTGTAGGGTTTAGGGGGGCCGCACGCCCGTTGTTATGGTAAAACTGTGTAGGCTTGTCGGAGGAGAAGGGCGGGCCTGTTAAAACGCTTCGGTTGCCGGAAACTACCACAGCCGTGAACATCGGACAGTTGGAGGTTTCTTGCGAAGATCTTACAAAGAATCGGTTCATGTCGCTTTGGGCTTACGGCTCCAGACGTCCTCGTTGGTGAGCTCGGGCTCTGACCTCTGAACAGCCCTTGAGCATGAATCCCAACAAGTCCTGAGACAGTAAGCTGAAGAACTCCTACACCATAGGCCCCGAAGCATTAAGCCTTAATCCGCAAACCCTAAACCCCCTATAAACCCAAACCCCGGCGGCCCTAAGCCCCAACCGCATCACCTAACAAGCCGGGCCAAGGCACAAATGTCGAGGAAGTCCTTCAGCGCGAGGCTTCGGACGTCGGGGGGTTTAGGGGCTGTGTCGGGCCCTTGGATGTAGGGATGCAGGGTTCAGGGCAAGGGGTTGGATTTTTTTGGGGCTCCTTTCCAGGGATTGGATTTAAAGATTTGGGCTTTAGGGGCTGGGGGATTCGGTGTTTAGAGGGTTTGGCATTTGAGGGTTGTAGGGTTTAGGGCTTACGATGTGGGGTTGAGAGGTTTGGGTTGGGGTTTTAAGGTTCTCCAGTTCGTAGTACACCTGTGCCCTTCCCTCCTGTTCAAAGAGTTTCCACATCGCTGAAGTGTCGCGCAGGATGCTTCCGGCAGTGAGGATTGTGGCTTCAGGCTCCGTAAAGTAAGAGCCTAGCTTCACTGCGCAGACTGAATCTCATACCTACTTATACACTGTAGTTGCTGAGTCCCCTGATCTGATCCTTCACACGACTTCAATCCCAAAAACTCGCCCTACACCCCAAGAGTCTCTAGTAGAAGCCTAGACTTAGACTTCACAATCTGCAATGAACCCTAATCCAACTGCCACAACGTCTTGGGTTTGGGGTTGAAGGTTTAAATACCCTGATCACGTCCTTGTGGATCTTGGCTTTGGGATGGTATGCGTACGCCTGCGATAGTTCTGTAGAAGCTGTTGCAGCAGGGGTAACGAGACCAGGCAACATCAGCAATAGTGCAGTCAGTAAGAGGACAGCAAAAGAGCCAGTAGAACAATAATGCGGATAGCTAGCTATCAAGACTCCACGTGCCAGCAGGACAAAGTAAACACAGTACCACACTTTGCAAGTGTTATGTAGGAAAACCTCAATTATTGTGGTTGCATATGTATGAAACTCCCAGAACTCTGCTAGGTCGTTGCCTCGCAGCCGAGACCCTGAACCCCAAGAGAAGCTGATCCTGGCCCGAAAGCCAGCACCAACCCCCAAACCTCAACTCCTAGTGCCTCCTCCCTAAACCCAAAACCCTAAACCCTCAACCCTAAACCCTAAACCCTTATGGAACCCCTTGTGCCTCCTCACAGAACCCCCGAGCCCCAAGACCTGCAGGATCCAAAACAGAATGCGACACAATCGACTTAAAGGGTCGGGGTAGTGAACCTTTGAAGGGGTCTATAAGGGTTCATATGAGGGATATATAAGGTTACTATAAAAGGGTCTATAAGGCTTACTATAAGGGATCTAAAAGGGTACTATACTAGTGAACCTAGATTGGACCGGAAGGAGGGGGCGGGGGAAGTTTAGGGTGTAGGGTTTAGTTTAGGTGTTATGAGGGATTTGCAGGGTGAAGNTTAATGAGTTTGAATGGTGTGGATATATGTTAGACGGGATAGGGGGGGGGAAGGATGTGGTGGGGGTGTTTTTGTGTTAGGTTTTTTTTTTTTTTTTTTTTTTTTTTGGGGGGGGGGGGTACGGGGTACGGGGTATGTACAGGACGCTGTCGGGCTATGCAAGTAAGGTATACAACCTGCGAGTTTCTGAGCCTTCTTCAACACCCGTCACACTCAGCCCTGCTTGCCAACTACTCTGCAGTTCTACAATACAGCGGTTTAGGGTTTAGGGTTTAGGGAAACATATTGCAATATGTAGCAATAGGGAGTACAACCTTCTTACTTTATGTTTCGAGCCTTCTTATTTGTCCTCAGAAGCTCAGCAGAGCTCAGGTACATAAACGACAGCGAAAACTCTTACTTAGGACAGTACTGCAACAGCGGTAGGAAGCATAGCAGCGGCAAGGGCCATAACGTAATCAAGTAAACCCTGCAACAACACGTAAGTCGATCGATTCTCCGGACGAACACCGAACCCTAAACCGTAAACCCATCCTACCTCGGAGCTCTCTCCATCGTGAAGCCAGCTGGCGAAGCGAGCGAGGACACCCATGGAAGCACGGCCAAAAGCGGCTGGATTTCTGGTGGGGATGTGCTTTTTGTTGAAGAGCTCTTTGGCAACTGCAAGCTGGCTTCTCGGTGGGGGTTGTGGCTTTGAGGTTTAAGCTTTCAGTTTGGGGCTTATAGTCTAGAGGTTTCAGGGTTAAGGCTGCCAGAGTCAGGGGCTTGGGGCTATTTCAAGGTTTTGTTCGTTTACAAGGCTATGGCTGCGGGAGGAAGTTCGGGAACTCAGCGATTTCAAACCCTAAACCGCCCTAAACCCCAAAGTTAAGACTTGAGCTTCAACGCCAAAGTTACAAATCACAGACTGCAAAGGCAAAACTAGGTTGTGCACCCAACCAGAGACGGTTTAGGGTTTAGGGAATGCCTGTCCTAACCGACCCCAAACCGCAAACCCTGAACCTTATTGGCTACAAGAATGATAGGTTGAAAATTCAACATCTCGGTCCGCGGCTTTCCAGTGAGGGAAAGCGCACGGCGTCGGCGCCAAGAGAACCAGTATGATGGTCCGCACCTTTGAAGGGTCACAGGCTTGCATTGGCTAGGGTACAAGCCCGGTGCCACTGCTGTTTTCTCCCAAGAAGGACCAGGTGAACTATGTAGGTCCCTGAGGACGAAGTTATTGAAAACTACCGGGATTGCCGCCAATTATGTATGTATGCATATACACAACTAAGAAATTAAAAGCCCATGTTACTGGTGAGGTCCTACGGAAAACCCTGCTCTACTCATAACCTACACGCAAGCAAAAGTCGCAGAAGCGGAGTGCGAGTTTGAAGCACCTGAGCCCGACAGCCGAACCAAGATCTACGGTTAACTTGAGTGCCTAATTGTTTGTACGGCCCCTACAACTTCCAGATCAGGAGGGTTTATGTTAGGACATTGGAGAAGAAAAGTAGCTCCACTTATCCAAAACTCCGGTGGGTTAACCTCCCAGCCTCCACAGACTTTCGTGTTCACCTCGCCCCTCTGCCAGCCATCTGCTCTGGCTTGCTGTTGCCGAAGCTCAGGTGGGTCGTCGTTCGCTGCGCAAGGGAGGAAGGAGGAGCCGTCCGCGCATCCGACGTTGACCATCAGCAGCCTAGACTCTAAACCCTAAACCGCTCAGAGCTCATTGCTTCATGTACACCCTCTGGCCGTAGATATCACTCTGGTAGATGCCCAGCGCAGGCATGCGATAAGCATCGGTGATGTCCAGGGTCACGTATCCTGCACGCAGAATTTCGGAATTAGCGCTTATGACATTCCGGAAAGCAGCGTAGGACCCCAGGATCCAAAGCTCCTGCTCTCAAAAAACACTCAGCAACCAAATCTTGTGCATAAGTGGGACCTGCAGTATACGACGCCAGCGTCGACAACAGCGCGTTGCCGTCCGTCTTGCCCAGAATCCTAGGTCTGCAGGGTGTCAGTACCAGTGGCAGCAACGCTATCGTACAAAGAGAAAGCGGCCTAGTAAGGGGAGTGATGCTCGTAGGGTTTAGGAACTATAACAGGGTTGAGGGTTAGCAGAAACAGAAACAGCCAGTATGTAGAAGCACCAGCCAGCAGGATAGCAACGATGGAGCTGGCGACGACGAGGGTCATGGCAGTAACCCTTACGCCTCAAGCTTATGTCATCGTGGCCAGTCAAGGAAACTGTCTCAAGTGCACGAGTTCCAACCTGTGTGGCAAAAGGCAGACAGTTGGATATCCTCAGGGTTCACAATGCTTAGGCCTGCTTGAGAAGACACGGGCAGGTGCTGCGTGATGGGATGACGATTTCTTTTCTAAACCCATATCATCCATGTGAAACAACACTGGGCTCTTGCGACCAAGGAGGCCCACAGGAATGGTCGCCGCCGTCGACCAAAACCCTCTAAGAACCGAAGTTTGAGCTCATAGCATCGAGATCCTGATTGTTGGTGCTATTTGACCGTAAGTAAGAGTCCATACAATCCCCTCTGCCCTGAACCACATACGTAGGGATGTTTAAACAGGCTCTATGTAAACTGTGAACACCCTGACAAACCCAATTATGTTGCAGCTTCTATTTACCCCTAAACGGCGGTCCAAGCAAAGTTTCCAGCTGGGTATACCAGGATTCTCGTCAGTGTCCGCTATCCTTCGCACGGGGTACGGGATGGCTTAGTTTAGGGAGCCTGGGCGAGTCTTGAAACTGAAAATGTTTATGGCTTCTGGCAATGCTACAGTATGTATGATTCATCCGGAATACATCATTAACCTGCCTTTGCGAGCCCTCTCCGAAACGAATGCTTTTGGGCATCTTATCGATCAAAATGCTGCGGGGTTTCTACTGACCAGTGACTGGGTTCCGGGGGTTACAGGGCATATTGATGTTTGGAAGTCTTCGGGTTCTGAAGACTGTGTCGTTCTTTTGGGGTGTCCTAAGACTCAGAACCCTGTTAATCTCTAGTCTGAAACTCACCATGTAACCAGGGTTGAGGAAGGAGGATGACACATCTCTCCTTCTGAACCCCGTAACCCCAAATACTTTCCAACAAACCCTAAACCCTAAACCGCTAAACCCCTAAACCCTAAAAAACCCCTAAACCCTCGACTCGCCAGGCCCTGGGACTATGAAACCCCTGCCCTCCTTTAACCTCGGGCTCGGGGCGCCGAGGTTGAAGAGTGGTCTCTAAGGGTGTGGCTTGGGCTTATGGGGCTTACAGGGTGTAGGGCTTTTTACGGGCTTTTGGGCCTCGTTCAGCACTTAGACTTTGGGGTTTAGGGTTTGGCAAGCGGGATAAGCGTTAGGGTTTGCAGTCAAGAAAGCTATATAATTAGGGCCTTTACAGGGCCAATATTTCTGGTGCTTGTAGAATAAGCAGTCGGACAACTTCCCTGGCCAAGGATCATGTCGGGGAGCGTACTAAGGTATTGAACCGGCTGTTGGTCCACCACGAGCAGCGCATCATAGCCTCCGGGGCTTCACGTTTGGATGCATGAACCTGCCCTAAACCCTACCCTATTACAGAACCCTATAACGCTTAAAGGGGACCCTATTACAGAACCCTATAGCCGTATAGCCCTTAAAGAACCCTATAGCCCTTAAAGGGGACCCTATTATAGTACCCTATAACCCTTGAAGGGGACCCCATTATAGAACCCTATATAGTACCCCTTGAATGGACTCTTTAGCCCAGGGCCTGCCGCTCGGGCTCGCCGCGCCTTGCGCGCGAACGCGCACCTGGCGAAGGAGTCTTTGAGGGCTAAGCAGCTTAGGGTTGAGAAGCTTATAGGGTTTAGGGTTTAGGGTTTAGGGCTCAGAGGTTGTGGGCTTAAAGGGTGTAGGGCTTAAAGGATTAAGGGTTCAGAGCTTAGGGTTCAAGGGTTTAGGGTTGGGGATTAAAGGGTTTGGGTAAAGGGTTTAGGGCTTGGAGATGAACCCTACCACAGACTGCCACCCAGCCCCCGGAATGAACAGAAAAGCACATGCCGGAGGAGCTTTCCTCTGCGAAGTAGCAGCACAAATGGCCCCCCTCCCGGAGCTGCAGGTGGGAGATGGCCAAAGCCTCGTCTTTCTGCTGCAGGGTTTTTGATGGCGAAAGATGAACCTTGAGATCATTGTTGAGCAGATCAGCCTGGTAGAATTTGCCCCAGAAAATTGTCCTTATAGTACCCTTATAGATGCCTTTTAAGGAACCCTAAACAGGAACCCTAGTATAGAGGCCGAATAGCCGGTTCAAGGGTTTAGGGTTTCTTAAGTTACGGGATGAGATAACATAAGCTCTGTCACCGCTGCAGGTTCATCACTCATCTCATTTAAAGCCTGAGCCTGAAACCCCAAACCCTATGAACCCTAAACAGAACCCATCACGACACTCGCTGCCTATCATCTAAAGCAGGCCGGAGTGGCTTTGCGAGCTGAGGACAAGAAAGAATCACCCAGCAGGAGACGACATGGAGCCAGCATAGACAAGTTGTGGGCACGGTTCGGTGGTCGTGGTACACCCTACTTTAACCTACCGTAAACTGCTGCCTCTGTAGGGTCTGAATATCAAACCTACAACCTAAATCCAATTAATCTGCACATAGCAACTAGGTGATGGTCGTGTAAGGAAGGCTCTATATGCTCTAAAGCCTCAAGCACCCAAGACACATCCGTCGGAGGGATGAGAGTCCAGGCTGATCAGCTTGTGATTCCTCGGAGAATATGAGGGCCTTATGAACTGAAAATACGGGCCTTCAGAGTTAGAATAGAGGTCAGGAATACTGCACTATAATTATTATTAGATCGGTCACTCGAGAGTAACCCTTGTTGTAACCTCCGCCGTAGTATATTCCTGATAGTAAGCCTTATCGTAACTGTATTGCCGTATTAGTGTATTATTATACGTTATCTGGTTAACCAGGTGAGGAAGTTACGGCCTCGGGGATTGCGGTTTCTGGCTTCGGGGTCAGCGCTGCAGATTCAGGCATTGCTGCAAGATAAGACCCTTGAGACTGTCTTTTCCTTGAACGTTGTCCCAAGTTGAGTTGCGGTACTGACCACTATGCATCAACATCAGCACCATCGTCAGCAAACACCACATCAGAACCTAGAGCGACACCAACGACAGCAACAACAACAACAGCAGCAGCAATAACATCAACTGACCCAGCTACAGCCACAGCCACAACACCAGCGGAGCAGCAGTAGCGGCGGCGGTAGCAGCGGCACACCACAATAATGATCACAACACGAGCAAGAGCCAATGCAGCAACAAGACCGGCACCGAGACCACTAAGAATGACGAAACTGCCACCACGACCGGCGCCGCCGCCGCCGCCGCCACCACCACCATGACCACCACACCGCCGCCGCCGCCACCAACAGCTTCAGCAACGGCAACAGCACCAGCGGCACCATCAGGACCAGCAGCAGCAGCAGCCATCCTCAACATCAAACCTAGCCTGAAAAGCCTGCCACACATGTCGCAGCATTTGTGGGCAACAGCTCGTAGTCAGCTGCAACAGGTGAAGAGCTTTCGAGGCCAAGCTCAAAAGCTCACAAAGACACGCACGCACGCGCACGCGCACACACACACACACACACATCACATCACCGCCAAACCCCAAACCAAAAGCGTCTTGCGAAGCCAGGCTCGGATACTCCGGGGCCTTCAGCCAGCTCTCCGCGTCCCGCTCGCATCGCTCCCCAGGCAGCGGCTCTCCGGTGCAAGCCTGGGATTACTCCATAGGCCCCAAAGTAGTTCCTTTTGGGGATTACCTTATAGTATTCTATGTATGAACCCCAAAAAGGAAGTACTATGGGGCCTATGGGTAGAGACGTCGAAGGAAGGGTCTGAGGAATTCTCAAGGTCGCCTACGGTAAACAGCTGGAGGGTCCAAGACTCTAAGAACCATAAACTCTCAAAATCCTTGGTTTAGGGTTCAGGGTAGTATTTCTACGGTTGAAAGCCCACGTACCTAATTGTTCGTTCCTGTGTGCCTACTATCTCAGACCTCAAACACTCAACTATCAAGTTATTCGGACCCTTAGGAAAACCCATGAACGGTGCTGACCAGGGAGCAGGGAGGAAGGTGTTCCAAGCTGCTGGTTTCACAGGGTACCTTGAAAAGTGTCGGTGGGTGGGTGTTGAGGGTTTAGACGATGTTTGTGGGCTCCTTTGGCATGTGGGAGTTTCCAAAAATAGGGGACTCTAGTATAAGTTAGAGGACCCCTTGCCCAGTTTGGCTAATAATACCACCGGTCAACCCATTAGACGATTATTCCTATACTCCCCCCTACACCCCACCCAATATATCACTACTACTTCCCCATTATCAATACAAGTATAGGAATAACCAATTACCCCATCTATATTTTCTAAGGTGGTATTATTAGCCAAACTGGGCAAGGGGTTCCTTATAGAATTTGGTTCAGGGTTTGGGGTTAAGGGTTGTCCGAAGAATTTAGACTCTAAGGCTGGGATTTAGGATTCATCGAGATGCTTGCGCACACCTTTTTGCGAAATCGGCGAGCGGCGTCATTGGTCACTCAGCTCCCATNTTTTTGAGGAGCTTGGTAACTCGCTGCGATCGGGGCGGGTGCAACGACGACCCATCTGATGTCTGAGATCTGCTTGATTGCGTCTTCAGAGAAAGAGCCCGCCATGTCCTTTCTCATTTTCTCGATCTTGCAATCATGTTGGCTATCCTTGGTTGTCTGCAACAACCACAGCGTGAGGCTCTCGTCCTCATTGCTTGTCAGCTTCTTCTTCAGCCAACGCCGCTTCAACAGGCTCACTCGACAATACAGCTGGTCAGCATTCATGTTTCGGATCTTCTGGTGCTTTGAAGCAGATGCAAGTGGCACCTGCACTTGGGCACTGGGAACTTGCTCTGTCAAGTCAGCTCCGCCAGCCAAAGGTCTGCAAGTTAGTTTGTATCGCGGTTGTCCTTTACCGGTCAGCGTGTTGAGAACCATGACCTCAAAGATGTCCCCGACCAACTGCCCCAGCGGCTTACTTTCAAGAAACTTCCTCACAAACTTGGCCCGGGCCTCTTGTGTCTCGATGCTGAGCGCCTTGCAGACTTCCTGTTTTGCGACTTCTGAGGCAAGAAACTGCTCAGACGGAGTCTTGAAACTGTCATGTGCATGTGAATCAATTTGTAGCAGGAGGCTCGCTTTGCTGTCCGTGGGCACCAAATGCCTCACCAAATTGTCCAAGTCATCCAATGACTTGATCCTGTCGAGGCACGGTCGATGACTGATTAAATTCATATTTGATTTCGTTGATAGGTTTGACTATTGGTATATCCATTGTTTAAGCAGAGAAATTATATATCATTGAATATAATGGATAGGTATTTAGAAACGATAGAGGAGATTGAAGAAGTTGAGAAAGTCGTAATACAAGACACCAAGCTTAAAAGGTGCTGCACCGCTTCTTTAGAATTGCTTAAGGCAGTTCTTGAATACTTAAAAAAATCTAAGCAAGGTTAATGAGCGATACCTCTGAAAACAATGAAGACAATAAAGGGTTTCACATTGATAAGAAGGGCTTTCACTGCATACCTTGCCGTTGCAAGAGACAGATATACCATAAGGAGACTAAAACAGTCAAGGAGAATGATAAGGTAACAACGAATACTGTTGTAGATAAAGTTAATTTAAAGTTTGGGTCATCTGGAAGGAAACAATCCCCCGACGAAATATTTAAAGCAGAAGCAGAAACTCAATTGGGTAGCGTTGAAATCTGTAGCACGGGATGGGGTCAAACACANGGGGTCAAACACAAGTCACACCAGAAGAGTTAGAAGAAAAAATAGATAAGCTAGAAACAGATGTTGAAAGGATAGACAAAGATGTTACCATTCTAAAGAACAGTTTAAATATCTTGGACAAATATGTAAACAAAAAATCTAGTTTATATTGACAGATGCCGCCCAGGCAAGGACAGACCCCACGAAACAGAAACAAAGTTCGTCCGTTCAAGGGGTCGATTAAGTATTCGTGCGGTATTCTCGCAGGAAATGATCTTAATTCAGAATTCGTTTCATTAAATCTTAAGCTAAAAAATATTGTTATAAATAGTCATATAATATTTATAACAATATTAATATAATGCCCATTAAAGTAAATAAGATATTAGTTGATTTTGAACCATATACTGAAACAGTTGATGTTGTTACTAGGAAGTGTTACCGTTGTAAGCAAGTC
>BGNK01002565.1:0-67658 GCA_003297005.1 Symbiodinium sp. clade A Y106 | reverse complement strand
GCGATACTATGATGTAATTATAATACATAAGCAGTTATATATTATAATTACATTAGAGTTATAACATGATCGGAGAATCCGAGAAGATAAAGCGAATACTTTACCCTTAACCCTAACCCTGAACCAAATTCTATAAGGACCCCCTTGCCCCTTTTGAGTAATCATGCCACCTTAGAGAAAATAGATGGGGTAATGGTTTTTCCTATACTTGTATTGATAATGGGGAAGTAGTAGTGATATATTGGGTGGGGTGTAGGGGGGAGTATAGGAATAATCGTCTAATGGGTTGACCGGTGGCATTATTAGCCAAACTGGGCAAGGGGTCCTCTAACTGTATAGTACTCTAAATAATAGGATCCTTATTATAAGGACCCCAAAATAAGGTAGCCCTAATTTTCGTTCGGAAACTCCCATGTGTGTTCAGGGGACGAATTGAAGTCAAGCACTTGATGGTGTCCTGCCGTAGGTCTTCGGAGGACAATCAAACCTTGCCGGCGTCGTTAATGGTTTGATACTTCAGCAGCCTGTTACAAGCCTCAAACAAAGCCCACAAGCTCTTGAAGCATCAATCAGAAGTCGAGGAAGATACCTTCAAAACCCAAAACAACCGAAACCCTAAGCCCTGAACCCTAAACAACCGAAACCCTAAATCCTGAACCCCAAAGCCCCAGCAGGTGGGACCCCCGGCTGCACAGGGCCCGGCGCAGTCACGATAAGGGTCCTTGGCCACATGCTCTTCATCTGTGCTTTGGGGCTTGGAGTCTACCTCTAACCCGAAAAACTTCCCCTCATAACGGCTTATGTAAGGAAACCATAAAGAGAACTTCTACAAAGCTAGGGTTTTCAAGCTCTTTTGAATCTAAGGGCTTAAACTTTAGTGTATTTTGCCTGGTTAGAGTTCGTTTCCGGGTCCAGAGTCGAACTTCGGTGTTTAGGGCTTACCTCAAGGGTTCAATGATGTTCAATGGACCTAATAAGTAGGTACTTGAGTTTAGGGTTCTAGTAAGGTAGGTTCGGGGTCTATAGACCCGAAACCCTAAATCAACAGTTGAGGGCTTAAGCTTCAGGGGAGACGTGGGCTTCGGATTTGGCCTTAGCTCACCGCTAAATTCCATGAAGGCTCACTTTTTCTAGGCCATGTCCGCAGAAAGGCCAAACTATTCGGGAGTTCAGGCCGTCAGAGCTCATAGCTGTCGGGTTATACTTGGCTTCTCTTGGTTCCAACACCCTCAGAGCCATCAAACGCAGTAAGTGCTACACTAGGGACGAATTGAACGCCCAAATCCCGCAATCCAGAAAGCTATATCTATATATATATGTACCTTGCAGCTTTGCGTGTTTTTACATTTAATCGGCAGATGGGCTTAGGCTTTAGGGGTTTGGAGTTTAGTTTAGCTTCGGGAAGGTGGTGTCAAGACAGTCCCCAAACCAAACAGACCTAAACCTCAAACCCTGCGAAACATAACAGCTAAACTCGAAACCCAAAACCCCCGTAAACCCTGATGTAAACCTGCTGCAGCACGACCCCTGGGGCCCAACACATAATGAAAAGGCTGTAGACTACAACTCAATCCAAACCTTAGAACCGAAATCTGAAGGAGTAAAAACCCAACCAAGTCTTGAGGTGAATAGCAACCTTTTGTAAAACCCTACCCCTGCCAAACCTCAAACCCCCACCTCAAACCCTAAGCCCTAAACTTTACAGAATTCCTAAACTCTAGACTCCAGAACTTAAACCCTGAGCTCTAGAATCCGTAAAACAAGCCAAGGCTCGAAGGGATAAAAATTGACAGGGTCTGAAAAGGCAGCCGCGTGGCTGAAATTTTGCCTTCGGCGTAACCAGGGGCCGCGGAGTTTGGGTTTCTTATACACATATGTATCGCATGCACCAAAAAACTAGCACAAATACCTGTAGAAAGGACTGACAAATACTTGTATATCTATATATGGAGAGACAGAGCGAACGAGAGAGAGAGAGAGACAGTGTGAGTGAGTGAGTGAGTGAGTGAGGGAGTGAGCGAGAGTGTGAGAGAGTGTGAGAGAGTGTGAGAGCGTGTCAGAGAGTGTGAGAGTGTGTGAGAGAGTGTGAGAGTGAGACAGATAGATAGGTAGTTTGATAGATAGATGGGTGGATTGATTGATAGATTGAAAGATACAGACATAGTTACTATAGAGACATAGATCGAAAGCTAAAATAGTATCTTCTAGGATATGTTCATATATATATATATGTAAGGCTAAACTGTAGGGTTACCAGTATTTCTGATCAGAATCGTTTTTGATAAGGTTTTATGTCAGGGTTTTGTAGGGTTTGGCAGGTGTATGAAGAGTCTGCAGGTAGCTGCAGGTTGATGTTTTGGCGAGTACGTAGCACATGTTTAGTATGTACTTGCATGGTCACAAACGAACATGCCTTGTGGAAGATGGGGGATGCGTTAACAACTAGAACAGGGTTTGGAGGCATACTACACTATAACAAGCGACTGAAGCCCTTCTCCTTCTCCTTGCATGCAAGCTGCTGGGGTCTGAGGCCAAAGCCGGCGTCCCATCTATGTAGTTCCCTGCAGCATCCTGTGCGAAACAGTACCTCGGTACTTTGTGTAAGCTTGTTGGGGGGATTTATGGGGGTTTATAGGATTCTATAAGAGGACTACAAGGGTTACAACAAGGGTTCTAGCAATGCCCAAGCCCTTCACCGAAACCTCGAAGCCTGCCCCGGCTAAACATGGCCGAATCGATACTCCAAACCCCAGTAAGTAGAATAGGGTCTTGGGGTCTACTATGCTATAACTATAAGAGGGAACCAGAAAACAGTATAAGTAACTACTTAGGCCGCTTTCTGAAAGCCCGAATCCGGAACTACTCATTCTAAATATCGGCCCGGGTGGGCAGGACTTTCCGGCCCTGGGCCCTAGGGTTTTTTGGACCAGGGCTGAAGCTCTAGGCTTTAAGGGTTTCTGGTCTTTAGGGTTTAGCGTTTAGGGTTTAGGATTTAGGCTTTAAGGGCTTCTGGTCTTTAGGGTTTAGCGTTTAGGGTTTAGCGTTAGGATTTCGCCTTTTTGGGCTTCTAGTCTTTAGGGGCTTTGGTCCCAGGGTTTGTCTCTTCCTGCTTAAGCGGCTCTGATTCTGGGAGTTGGGGAGTTAGCATGTCGGGATTCGGGCTTCGGATTCCGGACAAACGTGATTATCATGGACGTCAATAGAGATCCGAACAACCGGAATGCTTACTTTAAGAGCCCCTACATCAAGGATCCCAAAACCTAGCCTAAACCCCATTAAAGCAAGTAGAAACAAACAACAAAGACGAAACCACGTCCTCTTCTGGCAAAGCGCAGGTCGTAGGTTGTGCCTTCCGAGAGACCGGCAAGTCGCATCGAGCTCCTTGGATTCTTCTCTTTTGGTAACAATCGGGTATAGGGTTTACGGTTCAGGTTTTAGGCATTGTTTTTCTATCCCTTCTTTTCCGTCTGCTATCTCTAGCTCAGGAATGCCAGCTTTTAGGCTTAGGGTTTAGGGCTTATACAGTCTGTATGGAGTTTAGACTTACAAGGGGTTTGCAAGAGTTTCTATCGGGCTGTAAGGTTGTACAGTATAAGGTGTTCAGCAACTGATAGGAGCCCTTATAGAACCCACATATTGTCCTGTATGGGAAGTGTGATAAAAAAGAACACTAGCAATAAGAGCCGGGGCTCTGGTAGTTCTGTGAGGCTTGCACCGTTGTCGTGGCCCAGGCAGCGACGTTGGTGTTCAGCAGAATCTGCTTTATGATATAGGGCTCACGGTGTAGGGCTTCAGGTTTGGGTTTGACAGAGAGTGCACTGTGTACATGCTTACTTATTACTTACATACATACAGACGTACATACATACATACATACATACATACAGACATGCACACGTGTTGCCAGAGGGAAGCGACAAACATGTACATGTGTAGCGGTGTAACTAGAAGAACAGGCAAACATGCATATTGGCTTGCACGTGCATGTGTCCTCGCTCCTGAATATTCTTGCATGTACGTGAGCATAGACACAAGTGCACACATACCCATGCGTACATAAACACTAGGTGTGTTATGTATATGCATACCTGGTGAATGTGGTCAGAGCTGTTGACAGACATACACACATGCATGCATACATGTGTGCAAAATTACATACATACATATATATATATACACATGTATGTATGTATGTATGTGTCATGTGTATACACATAAATATGATACTGCATATGTGTACACGTATGCGCATGTCTCCACGAACACCTGCACACGCCGACTGAGAGTGAAGCGCAGTGTCTACGTTGACGTGTGTACACTTACTTGTACATTCATGTTTACACACACACACAATTAGAGCTGTGTTGACATGCATGCAGACACAAACGGACCGACCGACCGACAAACCGCCCTAATATCAGAATCAAACCAAAATAACGATAAGAATGACAATAACAATACTACAATAACAACAATGAAATAATCATTAGATAAAAAGATAGACAGGTACGTACATACATACATTCTCAAATAGTGGGAGCCCTGAACCCAGTGCGAAGCCTCTGCAGAGGTGGGAGTGATCGTACCAGAACCAGTATCCTGAGTCGGATCTGGCACAAATGAGGGTTTTAGTTTCAGGAGGAAAAAACGGTTTGAGGGTTTAAGTTCAGGACAAAATGGACTTTCAAGAGGAATTGATAGGGATGCCTTTTGCGGGGGGTGTGAAGTCTATATTAAAGCCCCTCTTCAAGCTTTTGGCAGAACCTCCAGGCTTCAGCGAACCTAGACTTGAGCGGCTGCAAGCCAGAAAGCCCGAATCAAGGAAACAAAAGCACCTCTGAAAGCCCCTCTTCACACTTCTTCCTTAGCCCGCACCATCATGCACCTTCGGGTTTAGGTTCAGGCGTAACCCTAAACCCTAAACCCTAAAGCAAGGCTTGGGGCCTCGTGGTTTACACGCACTTGACTGGCTGTGTTAAACCCGAACGATGACCCAAAATCGCGGCCAGGATCCTCCCGTGCCACGCACCAGACAGTGCCATCCTCGTTCAGCTGCACGTACACGGTCACCGCGGTGCTCTCGACAACGAAGTTCGGTGGCAGATAACCTTAGATAGAAAAGATGTGTGTTTCGGGTTCAGGGCAAGCTGCAGGTCAAAATCCAGGCCAACGACTTGACTAGTATCTGAACGGGAAATCGGGATTGAACCACTATTGCGTCGTGACGATTGCAGATGAAGTCCGTGTGTATACATTGCTCAGCTGAAGCTGCCGAACCCTATTGTGCTACAAGCCGATCCAAAATCGCTTCTGAATTGCCCTACTGAGTTCAGATGCTCAGGTCTGTACGGGGGCTTGCTGGGTTTGCGGTTGAAGATGAAGGCTCGCAAGCCTCAAGCAATAAGAGCGAATCTGAAGATAAACCCTGCACCCGGAACACCCTGCCAGCCATATGTATCCCCAAGACAAGGGAGCTCAAATCCTAAACCCTACCACCCTATAACGCCCACGAGCCCTACAAACCCTACCACCCTCAGCCCCAAGACAAATAAGCTGAAGACTGTTTGCCGGAACCCTTAACCCTGTAAACCCTACACCCTTATGAAGAAGGCTGTAAACTTGCACCCTAAACCCTATAAGCCCTACACCCTATAGAGCCTGAAAGCCCTATAAACCCTGAAAGCCCTAAGCCCCAAGACGAAAGGAGTTGAAGACTGTATACCTGCACCCTAAAAACCCTATAAACCCTACACCCTAAACACCCTCAAAGCCCGAAGCTCCAAGACAAAGGAGCTGAAGACGGGCGCCACGTAATCGCCGCCGGAGGCAGTTGCGATGACTTGCCTCGTGGCCGCAATTTGGCCTTGTGCTTCGAGCTCGGACGTCTTTCAATTCCAAGGTATACCTATAGTCTCCATTGTAGTTCCTTTTTTTGGTTAACCAACTATATTATAGGATCCTAACCATAAAACTGGTTAACCAAAAAAGGAACTACAATGGAGACTAGAGGTAGGGCTTTAGGCTTTAGGTGTAGATTTTACAGTTCAGGGCTGGCAGTTTAAGCTTCAAGGCTTTGAGTCTTAGAGTTTAGAGTTTGGTGTCAAGAGGGTTTATTTTTGGGCTTAAGTTCGTTTTGGAGCATTGGAAGTCTCGAGCTTGCGAGCGTTTAAGGCGGTGCTTTAGATGTTTTAGGACCGTCTACGATAGAAGCCTAAGACAGACTGGGGTATCTCATGCTAGAGTCAAATACGGGAAGATTACGAAAAAAAATGTTGCAGCCCCTGCATTCGGCTGACAGCTCTAGGGATTTATGACACTCACCAAGGCCGTGTTCTGTGGTTTGGGGTCCAAGAGTTGGTCAGAAGCTTACGAGGTTTCGGTCTATAGGCTTTCGGGGATTCGGTGTCGGGTGCGAGCCGTCGGGACATAAACATTCTCTAAACCCTAAACCGTTTTAAAATGCGATTTGGTCTTGGCCGAGAAGCTTAGGGTGAACCCGTTGACGAAGCTGTCCTCTGCATAACCTGCAGCTCCATTGAAGCCCGACATTCCGGGCAACTGGCACAGGCAACCGAATGCTTCTGAGAAGATGACACAACCGCAAACACACACTATAACACATGCACCTATGCATATTAAGGTGCCAAGAGAATAAGCAATCATGTCAGTAACCACACAGATAAGTCTAGATAAGTAGATACAGTATGTGTGTATCTATATATAGCTGTATATATATATACACATATGTCATTTGTATATATATATATATACAGATACATATGCACGCCCGACTAAGTCAATGAAGAATACACAAACAAACAAACAAAAACAAACAACCAACCAACCAAACAAACAAACAAACACACACACAACCACACACAAACAAACAAACAAACAAACAAACACACACACACAAACACACAAACACATAAACAAACAAACAAACAAACAAACACACAAACGAACCGACGAACAACCGCACCAACGAACAGGCACGCAAGCAAGCAAGCAAGCAAGCGAGCAAAGAAACAAACAGACAAACAAACATACAAACGACCGAGCGAACAAACACACGAACACACAAACAAAGAAGCAAGCAAAGACACAAATAGAAAAAAACACACACACACACAAGCGAACACACGCAAACAGAAACATGCAAACAACAACGCGAACAACATATTGTAATATATGTACAGTTATACCTACCTACTTAATTATGTATTCATTTGGTTTTCTTTGCTCGTCTAGTTGCACAAATGTATATATATATATATACACTTCATCTACTTCTTAGTTCATTTTTGTATATGCACACGCACAGACTGAGTGAAGACTAATGCTAAGCTAAGCCCATGGCAATAAAGGTCGTAAAGCGTCGCAGGTGAAAGGACGGCTACCACCAAGTTGTAGTAGGTGTTGGCCTTGTGAGCGACGACATCGGCCGCTTAAAGCGGAGGTTTTCGGCAGGGCAAATGTTGAACAAGGTTGCTGGCATGTGCAGGTTGGCTGGACTAGCAAAGCGGCGGGCAATCGCCCTATTAACGGTACAAGGCAGTTCAACAAGAGCACGAAACATATAGCTCAAGACCAGGGGGCGTTTGAGGCTCTGAGTTTTGGACCTGGGCTCCTGTCAACTGTGGAGCGACACACGTGAATTGAAAGCCGGCGATATACAGATGCCTAAGCGGATGCAAAAGCCACAACTGTGGAGCCAAATGTGCCTTCAAAGCCGGCAACATGCAGATGCCCAAACGGATGCCAAAACCACAAAGTATCACACGCTCAGTCAGCGACCACCACACGGCAACAACCGCTGGCCTCACAAAGTGGTGCGAATCCCTGGAGTCTCTATTAAACAACGGCGAGTGGCCACTGCCGATGCGGAATCATAGCCATCAAGACCCGTCCCGGTCTTCATCCTGGGATTTTCTCCATTTCACCCCTGATCAACATGTAAGTGTCATGTCGCATGACTCTTTGGCTGAACCATTGTTGGCAGTTGTATTCCGTCTTCGCGGATGTCGCAGCCTGGTCGGATCAGAACTGCCTAGAAACAGCAATTAGGCTTCGGGCTGAAACCATACAGCGAAGCTGCTGGCTGATACTTGGGGTGTAGCTCGTAGCCGTCTCGAGCGCAGCACATGACACGAAGCCGTTTTCGTTCAGGCGCACCTGGTGCAGACAAGGCAAGACAAGCACGCAAGCAGGCAGGCACACGAACACATTAGCGTTAGCAAACAAAAGCACGCAGACAAACACACACAGACGGACAGACAGACACACAGACAGTCAGAGAGAGAGAGAGAGAGCGAGAGAGAGAGAGAGATAGAGCGCGAGAGAGAAGAGACACACACAGACAGACAGCCAGGCAGCCAGGCAGGCGGCAGCCAGGCAGGGAGGCACGGAGGCAGGCAGGAAGGCAGACAGATAGACAGACAGACCGCCGTTACCTAAACCCATGCGCACACACACACAAACAGAGAAACACAACAACACAAACAAACAGGCAAACATACCAACGCACATGCACACGTACTCATACACAAGCAAACAAACACACACACACACATCTAATTACCTTGGTGCCTCAACGTCGTGCCATGAAATCTCAGTCCTTGTGATCATGATATTGTGTTCTATGTACTCTCTCTCTCTTATATATATAGATAGTTACATACATACTCATACACATACACACACACACTTACTCACACATAGGGATATATGTGCGCGTCTATCTATACATATATACATACAATTACATAAATGTCTCAGATTGCGCCACATGATGCGAGGAAACTGAACACGTCGTGGCTCGTGCTGAGGCCCTTGCAGTCATCAAGACGTGGAAGATGAAGGGCTTTGTGTCTTCGATTTGCAGCCTTAACAAAAGAGCTAAGGCTTCCGGGTTCCATAGCTTGGAGTCTTGGAGGTTAGGGATTTAGGCTTTAGGGTTTTTGTTTGGGGTAAGGGCTTATGGGGTTTAGGTATATACGGAATTTCGACACAGTTCTCGGAGTTCTCGCGCATGTGGCGTGGGGTGGGCCGCGCTGGCTGCATGCTGATTAGTACCCTGTCTTGCATGAAGCCCTCGCCTTTAGTAGATGTATGAGCCGTGGTAGAGATCGAAGCCATTATCAGTCGCGAGCATTAGCTATGATGGCATGTAAGTCTCTGGCACTGGCGGTGTCGTATCTGCAGTACAGACAGTGAGTCGAAGCCATAGCAGCGTGAAGAAGGCGAGCATGGCGTGCTCGCAAGTTTTCAATATCAGGCGCAGGCGAGTAGGTCGTTGCACTTCAGTGCTTTGCAACTACCTTAAACCCTCAATCCTAAACCCTAAGCCCTAAACCTTAAATCCTCAATCCTAAACCCTAAACCCTAAACCTTAAATCCTCAATCCTAAACCCTAAACCCTAAACCCTAAATCCTCAATCCTAAACCTCGGTTAAAGCAAAGTTCCCCGAAGGTCCGAGGGACCTCCTGAGTTGCCCGAGGCTGTTTGGGTTTAGACAAAGTTGTGTTATAAGGGTTTAGGGTTTAGGGGTTTAGGGTTTAGGGTTTAGGGGTTTAGGGTTTAGGGTTTAGGGTTTAGGGGTTTAGGGTTTAGGGTTTAGGGGTTTAGGGGTTTAGGGTTTAGGGTTTATGGCTCGGGGCTTCTTTTNGGTTTAGGGTTTAGGGTTTAGGGGTTTAGGGTTTAGGGTTTAGGGTTTAGGGGTTTAGGGTTTAGGGTTTAGGGGTTTAGGGGTTTAGGGTTTAGGGTTTATGGCTCGGGGCTTCTTTTAAATGGTTTAGGGTTTAGGGTTTAGATATGGCTCGGGGCTTCTTTTAAATGGTTTAGGGTTTAGGGTTTAGGGTAGTTATATGGCTCGGGGCTTCTTTTAAATAGTTTAGGGTTTAGGGTTTAGGGTAGTTATATGGCTCGGGGCTTCTTTTAAAAGACAGGGTTCAGGGCTACAGACGTCCTGAAACTCAGCGAAACAAATCTGTGCCATGCTCTCCGCTGATTCTGACCAATCCGAAGCGACATGCCTTATTGCAACCATCGTTCATGTAGGTCTTCACCCTAAANGGCTACAGACGTCCTGAAACTCAGCGAAACAAATCTGTGCCATGCTCTCCGCTGATTCTGACCAATCCGAAGCGACATGCCTTATTGCAACCATCGTTCATGTAGGTCTTCACCCTAAACCCGAACCCGTAAATCCAAAATACCCTGAACGACAAATCATGCATCCCCAATCCTCAAAACCTATACGCCTTGATCGTCAACTCCGAAAGGGGGTCCCAGTTATTTCATGTTCTGGAAAAGATGTCGGTAAAAGGATTTTAGTGAATCAAACGCTGGGCACCATGAGCATGTCCGGAAAACGACCTATACTCTACGAACTCGCTCCTCTTTTTTACATCCTAAACCCTAAGCCCTCTAAGCCACCTAAACATCCCTAAACCATCGACTAGGGGCACCTTCATAGACGAATACCGTTCGGGTGTTGTTTAATGCTATGTACAAAATTATATCAAGGACTAAGAAGGCTTATGATTGCTCTTTCTTCCGAACCCCCAAAGTAGCCTCTGCTTTTGCCTGCAAGCGCACTGCAGGGGGTCCAGGATACTGGGCATAGGTGAAACACATGCAAAGAGTTTTATGGTTAGGATCCTAGAATATAGCTTTTGGTTAACCCAAAACAGGAACTACAATGGAGACTATAGGTGGGGTTTAGGGATGAGAGGAGTCGGGATTGGGGCATGTTGGATATTAGCATGCAGGGCATAGTGGTTTTAGGCGATTTTGTCGGGCCTCATGATTCAACGGGGTTGGTCTTAGGGCTTCCCTGGGGTTCAAAACAAATTCGCATTGATGACAGGCGCCATCATGTGCAGCCCACGTCACCAGAAGATGTACACAAAGTGTGCCATCAGCTATGCAGCAAAGAGAAGATTGACGACTATTCTTCAGCCTTTGTCTCCTCCTGCTTCGCCTTTTCCTGGGCATTCCTGGCTGGTCAGGGGGAGAAAATAACAAAAACCACTCCTACTGAGCCCCAGACTCCTGTGCCCTCGACGTAACTCGTACAGGTTCACTTACACCTTCCCAAAGGGTCCTATGTACTGTTATGGGGGGATACTTCCCTAAGTCATAATAGTAATTCCTAATATGGAAACCCTACATTCTACTATATCGGTACATAGGACCGTTTGGGCTTAAACTCTGAACCTGAAACCAGGACAACAGAACTCAGCCAAGCGTGGAAGAGGCACGTCATCGCTTCGACAAACCACTTAGGTGGCCCTTGCTGCTTGAGCTTCTCGAAGGCTTCGTCCATAGGATTGTTCATCTCTGCCTGGCAGCGTGGACTGTAGGTACTATAGGGTTCACGCCTCAGGACTTACATGGTTAAGGGTCTTTCTGATTTCAAGGGTTAAACCTACTAAGGAATTTTGGGTTGCAGTGAAGTGGGGTGGGAGGTCCAGGAGATGTAGAATATCAGGAACCTTCTGATAGACTCTGAATACTACCAGGATTTTCCTAAACCCTAAACCCTAAATCCTGAACCCAATTCCATGTAAGCACTCCCCCTCAGTCGGTGAAGAAGCAAATTGGGTAAGCCAACGGTGAAGACACTCCCGAATCCGGGCCCTGAGTCGTCGGTTAGACTATTGTAAATGGGAGAAGATCACGGGTTTCAGGGGTTTTACTGAGTTAGGGGTCTAGGGTTATAGGGTTTAGGTTAAAGTGTTATGGAGTTTAGGGGGGTACCATATATTCATAGGGTTACAGTGGTATAGAGCTTAGGGCTATGTGATTACAGGGTTTAGGGGTTTGGGGGTTTACGGGGTTCGGGCTTTTTAAGCAACTCCCAAGTCAGTTTGAAGTCAAGCTGTCAACAATACGCGGGCGCTGGGTGAGGGGGGGAAGTTGCAAGAGTGGTACAATATATGCCTCAATGATCGGGGGTTCTGGGGTATGCTTTACTATAGTTCTATTCGGGACTGCAAAGGGAAAACCACACTACACATTCCGACCCCTACCAGGGTCTTTGGTTTTCGAATCCCTGTTTGGCCATAAAGGGCCCGAGTTTAGCAACCTGCCAAGTGGAGGTTCCTTACTGGTAATACGCTCACCAAATTACAAAACCGCAACAAAACTACTACAGCCAAAATTCCGAATGTCCGACAGTTCTTACACCATGAAGCCCGGAAAGCAACCCTCGAAGAGAATCAGGGTTGAGGGTTTCGGGTCATCCCAAACCCTGGCCCTAAGCCCTAAAGCCTACGTCAAGCTTGATAGATCCCTTGAAGCAACCCTTCTAGATTCCTAGACTAATGGATCCTTGACACGAAACTTAAAACTAAAACCCACAACTCAGGCTCCCACCCGCATGGCTTCCATGTCGAGACCGCCTTCATCTATGTATTGGCAAGCCTCAAGGCAGGATGTGGTTTGGGTTTAGGGTTTGGGGTGTGGGGTTTGGGATTTGGCCTGAACTCTAAATCCTTCGAGCCAGTCATAGCCTACCTCATAGTCAACCTGTGAGATCGGACCCTAAAGATCCCCACAACCATGCCATAAACCCTTTGTTGGCATTGCTGTCAACTCTGAGGGAGCTTGGCGGTAGGTTTGGGCGTTATGGCTATAGATGTTTCCTTTTTACGGCCTAAAAACCAGGCAAACGGGCAAATACCAGAAAACCTGCGTAAACTGAATCTTCAGGACGCATTTTAAAGTTTACATCCCGGGAAACCCTGAGCTGAACCTCAAGGGTCAATCAACGTAGGGGGCCGGATGACGCTGCATGGTCCCCATAATATCATAGTATAATATACCGTAAGACCCTGCTATTGGATGCTACCGGCGACCGTGTACTAGCACTTATGGGGTGAGTGCGATGCCGGCCTCTTTCCGGGACCACTGCTTCTCTTTCATGAGGCGCACCACCTGGGCCTGAAGCTGTGCAAGCGAGAACTCTTTCGGGAGTTTTTGAGAGTGTAGGGATTTGGGGTTCTGAGGGTGTGGGGTTGTTAGGCTTAGGACCCCCACCCACCGCCAACCCAGCCCCAAACCCCCGAACCCTAAAACCGCAGAGTTTTCCCGGAGACCTCCATGTCGTCGTCCTTCACCTCAGTCGGCTGCTCTTTCTTCGCCTGCCAAGTGCTTTGGGACTCTACATCTCCAAGCCCTGGGACTCTACATCTCCAAACCCAAACACGCCGTGTAGACTCTAAATCCCAAACCCAAACATAAATCCCATAAGCAAAAACCCAAGGCCCAAAACCCTATAGCACCCTAATCCTGGGACCCTCGACCGGGTCGTAGACCTAGCAAGCCACATACCATACCACATGAACTGCGCTGCCTTGCCGGCAGACTGCAGCACGTCGTACCTCAGGCTTGGGGATATTAGGGTTTACCCATGGGCTCCATTGTAGTTCCTCTTCGGGACTACCTTATAGGACCCTTAGATCACCCTAAATATAAATCACAAGAAAGAACTACTGTGGAGCCTATGGGTTTAGGGGTTGGCTGGACCGATCCCCGTCCTTCCGGGTATGCCTCGCAGGGGAGTTTTCCAAACCCTGTTCTATGCTGTTCTAGCCATGAAGGCCCCATATATAGCCTCGCTAAATCGCTAAATGAATATGCAAACAGATAAAAGGCACCCTGCAAACCCGAGACCAGTTGTTTAGGTCTGTACTATCCTGCCCTTCCTGGAAAAACTCACTTACGGCAGTTCACAATTAAAGCAAGTGTTTGGGTGGTAATTCGAAGTGCATGCCCTGCATGTTTTGGGGACCCTATGCAGCGATTTTACGAAGCAGCATGGACTTCAGACCCTTCGTGAGCTGAAAACCCCGACTTAAAACTAAGCAAAACGCCCGAAGCCTTACCATCGGAAGGCACCCAAACAAAGCAGCACATGAGCAACCCTAACCCTGACTCTACACCCTAAACCCTAAACAAACCCCCGAGCCCAAGGGCCTGTGCTTTGAAAAATAAAACAAGCACTAAACCAAGCATCCCAGGGATTTCGGGCTCCTACAAGACCCTCTTTGCTTGGGCCACCGGGCTCTCCGGCAGACCACCAGGCCAAGACCTGGCGCAAGCTGGGTTTAACTTAAAACTAACTATGAACTGTTTCGGATTTTAGGGTTCAGGGCTTTAGGGGTTTAGGGTTTAGGGTCTGACTGTACGTCGACCGTAGTCTCCATTGTAGTTTCGTGTTTTGGTTAACCAGTTTTATGGTTAGGATCCTATAATATAGTTTTTGGTTAACCCAAAAAAGGAACTACAATGGAGATTATAGCTAACTATGAACTGTCTAGGGTTTTCGGGTTTCGGATTTTAGGGTTCAGGGCTTATGGGACGAGCCAGGGGGGCCGTGGTGACTTCACGGAGTTTGGCTCGTTTCGTGGATGAGTGCTCGTGCAGTCGCTTTATGTGTCATTGTACCAGACGTTTACAGGGTCTTATAGGCTCTCATCTTTCATTTGACTTAGGGCTTCGGGCATCGAGTAAGTAAGGTACATGGGTCTTAGTGCCATAAACTGCGGCTATTGTGCAAACTATCTCAATTGCCCCTTGTAATCACCAAGGATCCAAATATTGGCCTGCTTCAGCCCAGTCGTTCACAATCCTCAGCCCTAAACCGTCTAAGATCCTACAAGCCTTAAAACCCAACCCTAATCCTCAAATCCTAAGACCTGAACTCAAAACCTCAAACCCTAAACCGTAAACCCCTTAGCCTCCAACCCCCGGAGATAATCCCTGAACCCCAGTCTCCAGACCTCAAGCCCTGTAGGCCCTTACCAAAGCCTCAAAACCTAAAGCCCAAACCAAGAAATCACTCAGTTCCAATATAAGAACAGTATCGCTAAACAAAACCCACCTGGGTTTGGAGAATAAGAATGAGAATGCAACGTATTTCCTAAGGAACACCCACAAATACCCTACGTAGACCCTTAACCCCAAACCTCAAACCCTAAATCCCAAGCATTAAACCCGACACCTGGAATCCTATAACCATCTATAGCCCTAGCAGGGTTGGGGCAAGTCGGGCGGACGGGGTTGGCAAGCAGAGTATCTGGGCTCAGGAAGAGCATCTTCCCTAACCCTAAAGTTCTAACGGGATAGCGCTTAGGGTTTAAACTCATGGACCTTACTAGTTGGAATGGGGCTTCGGAGTATACTGTACTATACTCATAATCAAAACCTTACAGTACCAATCAATAAGCAACAGCATTGGTAAATGCTTCGGCTTCTAGATTTCCGTATGGCCCTGGGAGTAAGGGAAGATGGCAGCACAGATTTTGCAAGGATCTCGAAGAACCCTTGCGCATTGGGCTTCAGGGATTGTTGCAGTATAAGGACCGAAGATATAGGGGGCGGGAGGGATAAAGTTCTTCGCACTAGTATTGCTTTTCCCTTTTGGCTTTTACGGGGTATACCGTGGGGATCGTGGGGGTGAGGTGGTCCTTACGTGAGCCATCCTGCTACTTGGGGCTCAATATGGGGGTTCCGAATAGCGCTCTTTAGGGGTTTATCTAAATGTCACCGTTATTTTCCTAACAAAATCCCGACACATGGGTGTCGGCTCTGGGCTGAACCGGATTTAGGGCATGAGGTTCGCGAGTTGTGGCAGCTGGACATAACCAGGACAAATACACTTCCACCCTGAATCCAATGTCTTGAAACTTACCGGAGTTGCGGGTTTAGTGTTCGCAAAAACCGTATGTCCTGCATTCCTATATAAAAAAGACGACGTATAATGAAAAGCACTGTATGTATAGTATAGTATATATCGTATAATGTAGTACATGTGTGTATATATATATATTTATATTTATATTTATATTTATTTATATTTATACCCGACCTGGACTTTTCAAGCCAGTGCCGAGGCCCCACCTGCCGTTGTAGAGGCGGCGGAATGAGATTTGCGGACACTGCCTGCTCAGTTCCCCCAGTTGCGGTTTATGCCTTGGGGGCTGGGGGTTTACGGGTTTAGGGTTTACGGGTTAAAGGCCTGCTCAGTTCCCACTTTTGCTGAAGCGGTCATTGCCAACTGCTGTTATCACTATACGGCTATTCCAGCGGTGGAAATCAATATACTTCCAGAATGCCCGAAATGGCCTGAACAAAATGGGCAACGCCGAGCAGTTCGGGGCTGAGATGGTGTAGTCTTATGATGGAAGTGGAAAGGACAAGGAGGGGGAGGAAGTAATGAAGAGGAGAGGATGAGGAGGGGCATGATCAAGAACGCTGTTCTCAGCGTTGCGTCCTCCATTCTGCCACGACCAAAGGGCCCCACTCTTCAAACCAAGGAGACTTGGCTGCGAAGATTTGACGTCTTTGATGGCACGAATACTTGGAACTGACACGTGCTTCGAGAAGCCTTGAGCTGAGTGGCTAGCAGCTCCCCAGCGCACGTACTTACTGGGTCTGAGAAGGATTAGGATCCGGGTTTAGGTTTCTAAGCCATAAACCCTACACGCTGAACTCAAACACCGATCGCAGTTTCCTAAACAGCAGGTTACGGTCGGTGCGCCCTAAATAAATGAATACATGTAAGTATATATATATATATACACAGATAAATACGTATGTATATATGTATGTGTGTGTGCGCGCTTTGACTTATGCATTTATTTACTTGTTTGTTCAATCAGTCCAACTATTTATCTATGTTTGTGATTTGTAATTATATACACATACATAGACATAGATACACATGCATATACATACATACATATATAGGCATATATGTACGTGTATATCGTTATATGTATATTATGTACGTGTACATTTTGTATATATATGCACCTGTATATACATACTATGTACATGCATGTGTGTGTTTGTGTGTTGGGGGGGGGGGTGCCGCTTACCAGTGCAAATATATCCACAGACATAGACCTGGACATAGATATGTCTATAGACATCTACATAGATACATACGTACATACTTACTTGCTTAATTACATAGATACATAATACATAGATAAATAAATACATGCATACATCCTTACATGCTTTCAGACAGACAGACAGACACCATGCAACACATGGCTGGACTTCTAAGGAATGGAATTCCCAAACTGAGGATCCGCTTGATCTGAACTTTTGGACCGACAGACGGAAGCACCTTCCACTGCAGAGTGTGAGACCGAATCGGAATTTGACCGCAGACCAGAGCACCGACCGCACAGAGCCTGAACCCTGCCAGCCCGGATCTGAAACAAAGTCGTGTAATATCCTATAACCCTACCTATAGTCTCCATTGTAGTTCCTTTTTTTGGTTAACCAAAAAATATATTATAGGATCCTAACCATAAAGCTGGTTAACCAAAAAAAGGAACTACAATGGAGACTATAAGTAAGACCTAAACCCAGTAGTACCAGCAGCTCAAGCATCTAAGAAGCAGCGCCTCTTTGAGTATCTGCTGCGCCGCTTTAAGGTCGCCTGACTCTGCCAACTCGGAGGCCTCACCGGGTTAGGGTTTAGGGTTTAGGGTTTAGGAGAATTGAAATGGGAATTTCCGAAAATAGGGGACCCTAATATAGTACCCTAAATAGTGGGATCCTTATTATAAGGACCCCAAGATAAGGTACCCCTAACTTTCGGAAACTCCTAAATGGCCTTGCTGGCCCGAAGGTCTGATTGACATGCATAGTACAGGCAGTTCTCTAACTTAGGGTACCATTTTAGGTAGCTTTTTTTACAGGGGTTCTGCACTAAATTTTTGGAGACCTAAAAAGAGACCCTAATCTAGAGAACTGCGCATAGGGGCCTTCATAAATACTGCAGGGTTTGGGGGGGGGGGGGGGGTATAGTAGTAGTTCAAATTATACAGCGACTGTAGGGGTATATGATGTCATCTGATGGCTGATTATTAAAACACCCCACCCCCTTTTCCTACCGCAAGTCAGAAAGGGACGGGGGTGCTAAGAATGTACGGCTCCTTTTTTGGGGTTTAGGGCTTATAGGGATTAGGCTCATGGCTTAGCATTGAGGGTGTATAGGGTTTAGGATCGCACCACGACCACTTCTTTTCAAGCGAAAGGGCTAGTGTGAAGGAGCAAACGTGCGGGGTGTTTGGGATTTTTATGGCCTATGGTAGTGTAGGGTTAGGCTGGGCCGCACAGTGCCATGCTACCTGGGCCAACGATTCGTCCGAAAACCTGTGCAGTGAAGCACAAGACCAAAACCCACGACTCAATACCCACTGACAGGGCGAATACAGGACTTAAACCCTGTGCATTATAATGAATTTCTAAACTTCCATGCCAACATTGGCACATCAGATTGCACAAACACAATTCCCAAACCTAAACCCTTTGCACAAGTGGGAAGTCCGGACTGCATGACCGTGCAGCTGTAGCCCTACAGCTCGACGCGAGCATTAGCAAGTGCCGAAGCTGTCACTCGGGCGCAACCTTCGGCCTGCCCATGAAACAAAGCCTCTGTTAAAAAGTCTGGAACTGAATGTCCTGTTGCAAAGTCCGCCGCCGTCCAGTTGCGGAAGTTGCGCAGATCTAGTCGTGCTCCTGCAGCAATAAGGGCGGCAGCACCTTCGAACTGACCTGACATCACCGCTGCCATTAGGGCCGTCTGACCTGCATAGTGGTATGCCCACCTTGTCAGCAACGTTCTCTTGCCAAACTGATATTGAAGCCCCTTTGTGAGGAAAAGGGCACGCACAGGCTTGTTTGGCCGAATGGTTGCATTGACATCAGCCCGTAGTTCGATCAAGCGCATAATGACCTGGGGGGGTTGTTAAAACTGAAGGGGTTCCCTACTTTAGGGACCCTCAGAAGAAGTCCCCTATTTTCTGCAACTCCTGCCTCAGCACTGCCTCCTCGACATGCTGATGCCAAGTACAATGATCTGTTCAAGCGTGTTTGGGGCAACTGTTTCTCGGTCCCAGCTTGGGTGACAAGCTCTTCCAGTGCTGCCATTGTTCCAAAGGCGGAACTGTACTCGAAGGAGGCGTCTCCCAGGAGATTGACCTTGAAGATTCGGCCGCCAGCTGTACACAGAATTCGGATGCCTTCGGGATCGTCTGCAGCGGCTGTCCCTGCAAGAACTGGATGAAGACCAGAGTCGACTGGGGCTCTTGCGGAGATCAGCAAGCGCATGCAGTCGTGGTGCTTGAAGAAGCTGCAGATACCGAGCGCACTGCATCCAGCCGGCACTCCCGTTATCGGCTGGCTTTTGCGAGTCCAGCGATCTACATTCGCCCGAAGCTGGAGCAAGCCCTGGATCACGAGCGGATCTCCACGCAGGGCTGCGAAGTGCAGTGGTGACCATCCGCCACTGAACTCGTGGATCGTTACAAAGCCATTCTGGAAGAGGAACTCTTGCGCAGCGAAGGCCGCGGTATCCGTCCCCAAGCTGGGGTCTGGTGTAAAGCCGGGCACCAAGTCATACACTGCGGATACATCGAAACCTCTCAAGTAAACGTTCTGCTTGTTGAGAAGAAACCGATAGCCGACAACATCCAGTCTCTTCAGAAGGAGCTTCATCTNAAAGCCGGGCACCAAGTCATACACTGCGGATACATCGAAACCTCTCAAGTAAACGTTCTGCTTGTTGAGAAGAAACCGATAGCCGACAACATCCAGTCTCTTCAGAAGGAGCTTCATCTTGCACAGAAGTGCATGCTGAAAAACCGGAGCAAGCTTCCTGCGATCTTTTTCGTCCGTGAAATGGCCTTCGCCTGCCGGTTGCACGACGAAAAATGGGGCAAAGGAGGATGTCAACTCTAACTCCGTGCTGCTCTTAATCATGATAATCCAGGGATCGTTCGGCGCCAGCTCTCGCAGGACTCTCTCAGTGCGGCACCATGCTCGAGCGTTCCAAGAAAATGTNGAGGATGTCAACTCTAACTCCGTGCTGCTCTTAATCATGATAATCCAGGGATCGTTCGGCGCCAGCTCTCGCAGGACTCTCTCAGTGCGGCACCATGCTCGAGCGTTCCAAGAAAATGTTGTGAACACTTTTCCAAGCGAGCTGGTTTCCACGACAGGGCAAAGGGCGAAAAAGAACTTACACCTCGCGATGTATGCCGGGATGCTGTCAACAGCTCTGGTAAGATTGGGTCTTGGACTGTCCGGCCCAGTGCCCAGGCTTTGGAACTCCAGTTGTGGACACGAGAAATAGTCGTACCAAATGTAAAGGGGCGCCACACGTAGGTCGGGTGCCGGCAGCGGCTGCGCACTCGGAAAGTAATTCTCCGTGTAGGCATCCAGTTGGATTTGCTGCAGATCGGAGAGCATGTGCTTCAGCGCATCCTGCAGAACTCGAAGTTGCTTGCACTCCGGATCCGGATGATGGTGGCCCACCCACTCGTGCGAAACAAAGACGGCATTGCCCAAGCTTTCGTCAAATTCGACCAACAGCTTGTTTGCCTTCAACTGTTCGTGCGGCACGACCTCCGACACATGGTCAAATGGGAGCGAGTCTTGATGTGTCTACGATTTGCACTTATACTTGTTCCACTGAACTTTCTAAACTGGACTGGCAGCAATTGATCGGCAGATATTACCTAAGTATGCGTGTGTGTGTGCTTGCTTGTCTGCAGAAATAAGGAGAGAGATATGGGGACCGAGAGAGAGAGAGAGAGAGAGAGACAGAGAGAGAGAGAGAGAGAGGGAGAGCGAGAGAGAGGGACGAGACGGTCTGGGTTCCGGGCTCCAAGAGATCTGACAGCAACAATCATCCACAAGCCTTAAGTTTAGGGTTTAGGTTCCCAAACCTGAACACACGAACCAGGGCCTTTGTCATCTCCAGCAGAACTTTTGCGCGAACTGTGTACATGGGGAAAAAGGCTTCCGTAGCCGTGGATTCTGCAGATCCTCGCGAGAAGCCGATTCGGGGCCTTTAGCTACGGACTGGGGCTTCGATTTTATAGGTCTTTGAGGGGCTTGGGGCTTAAGGCTTAAAGGTAGGTCTAGAGCCAG
This sequence comes from Symbiodinium sp. clade A Y106, assembly GCA_003297005.1. Lineage (NCBI taxonomy): Eukaryota > Dinophyceae > Suessiales > Symbiodiniaceae > Symbiodinium > Symbiodinium sp. clade A. The sequence continues at coordinate 46,693 of BGNK01002565.1, read as the reverse complement.
GATCAGGGATCATTGCTGGGTTTGCCTAGAATCAGCTCGGGGACTATGAGGGAATTCTGTGACCAAACTCAGACGGAAAGGACGTCTAAGTGGTCCGAATGAGGCAACTGCTCATCTGCGGTACAAGAGCTTGTCCGCAGTTGCAGTACTCCTATGTCTGTTATGGTTTTCCTATCGGATCGGGAAGGTTTCCCGAGACGAAAACGTAATCCTGAACCCTAAATTAAAATCCTCCATCCTAAACCTCGATCTTATGAGGCCCAGCCAGGCTCATAAGGCCCACCTGACCCAAAAGGGGTTTCGGAGGCTGGGGTTTTTGGGAATGTCTAGGGGTTGGGGCGGACCGAAATCTCTGGCGACCACGAACCTAGCGATTCTAGGGACTCTAGAGTCCTTGGTGTTTAGAGCTTGAGGGAATGCACACCCATACCGTCCAACCTCTTTGGTACGCTAAACTCGCTACCTGCTGGCAGTTGGTCTCGCAAGCGCTTGGCATACTGCACCAAGGCGGACGTGGCTCCATGGGGTTCGACCCAAGCCATAGCTCTGCAAAAAGGGCTTGACCCTAATGTAGGGGCCTTAATAATTAGAATAGGGCTTGGGGGGGGGTATATTATACTATAATTATTTAGGCTCCTAAATTACACCAAAACTCGAACAAAGAACTCTTGATGTTCGCCCTGAAGCCTCAGCTCAAAACTCTGGAGCCTGAGCCTCAAACCCTTTATAAATCCTTGATGTTCGCTGCTGCTTCTGTGCAACAGCGTCTTCTCCGCTAGAGGAAAGGAGCCCTTGAGAAATAGAATAGGGTTTTCTAGGGTTTCAGAGTGCTTCTTTAAGGGGTCTTCATGGATTTTAGATGGGTTTCGGATTTTGACGGGGCATATCTTCGTACGTTTACACCAAGTAGCTCTGCAGAGGAACAGTGGTAACTGTTCATGAACCGCAAACCCTTTTCAGCCCTAAGCCCCGTAATTGTCAGGTCTGAAGACTGTTGGTGCTTAAGGACCTAACCGTTAGGTGTTACTTAGGGTTTAATGTTTCAGGACTGAAGGTTCAAAGGCCCTGGGCTTGGCGTAGTGTTCAGGGTGTTCATCAGTCAGAACTCCAACCCTTCAGGTGCTGCTGAACTCGAGGTGGCACGAATTTGCGAGCGGCGGCAGCAGAGAGCGAGATCGTGAACAGGCAAGGATAGTTAACACGCCCGGCATGAAAACCAAACTGGACTTCTGGAAGAACTCAATATACGCCTTCACTGTCCACTCTGAACCCTGGACTTAAACCCTGAATCCGAAAAGTTTCAGCCAGTAGAGCCCGATGCCTCAACAATTGGGCTGTGTTTGTTTCGTGAGATCGCGGTAGCACTAGAACGCCTATAAAGCGTTGAACTTGATGTTCACACTGGGCATAGCGACTTCGCTTCATTGTCTCGCCTTGTTGAATAGGACTAGGACTTGTCTTGGAGTATCTAAACCCTAAACCCTAAACCCTCAAGTTTTGGAGTATCGGGATTGGGGCTGCCGGCTTGTGCCTGGAGGGCTTTGGGCTCCCAGCCCTGAGCCCGACACTTCAAAACCCAAGAAAACCCTAAAGCCCTCGACCCATAAACCCTGGATTTTATTGTGTCTAAGTGCAAGTGTCGCTGCTTCCGTTCCGACTTAGGTGGGAAACCTAACCGGGTTTAGTGATCATATGGCAAGACTTCGAAAGATATCATTTTCCTGGTCAATTATTAGACCATGTGTTCCTTAATGACCAGCTCACCCTGAAAAGCAGGGGCCCTATACCCATATACTACGAAACCCAATACGGTACTATAACCTTGAACCCTGGTAGGGTTCACTTCGTCCTTAAGGCTGACGTCCCTCCCAGATCTTTAGTAACTAGACAAGCCGCAAACGCCAAGCACGCGCACCTCGACAAGTCGCGCCCGTGCAGCATCGTCCTTCGGAAAGCATGAGTCGAGCTTGTCCCTAAACCCTAAATTCTGAACCCTCATTTACTAAACACGCAAACCCTAATTGTTAGACTGCAAGGCTTTTCCTGCCCGGAAGCCCGGAAGCTCTAAAGAAGCATCCCGAAACCCTGTCTCTGCGATTTGACCAGCTGATGTATGTGGCAGGCGCTTTCAGCTCCGCGTCTTGGGCGGTCGAATGCTGTCGTACACTTGCCGAAAGCATCTGGGGACTTTGTTTGTACGTGAGAAAGAAGTATCTAACATGTTGAGCGCAGACTCGTGAGTTCCCGAGATATGAATACATAGATACATATAAGTTAATACATATATATATATATGTACAAACATGTATGTCAAAGTATATGCATATGGTGCCACTGCCTTCGGCAGCTGGAGTTTCGGCAGCTTGGCCACTGAGCCCGTCATAGCTCCGCGCACGAAGCACTATCGACGGTAAGGATTAGGATTCAGGGGTTTTAGGGTAAACCATATGAAAGCTCACTGTCCACAAGGACAGGCCGACACAGAGTTTTCATAGGTCCGGGCGCTTTGTCACAACTCAAGAGTCTAGGTCTGCGGATCCTGAATTGTAAAACCATCTAGGCCCTAAAACTTGAATACCCCAAACATTGGGCCCGATGTGAATCAATGAAACTTGCAGCAGGTCGAGCCAAAAGCTTGCAATGGACTGGAGCCAACATCCAAGCTCAAGCCTGCAACGTCAGGCACATCAGCATATACAGGCTGATAGGACCTGGGACTTAGCAAGTAAGGCTACAAGCACCTTAATTTATTAATTGGAAAAACAAGTAATTATATCCAAAGTTGTTTGGTTTATATCCCTGGTTACCATGCTCCTCCAAGTACAGATAGCATTGAGCTAGCCTTTCAAAGGAAGGAAGCGGCAGAAAGACCTCGTTTGCCAACCCTATACCATTTTGGGGCCGTGCAGGGAGCATACTGATGACTGAGGCTCCGCAACTTCGGTATGCAATCTGTGCAGCGCAGACCTTAAGCTGTTGCTCTTTGTGTCTGCTGATCCTGCGCGCCGCTCGCACCTGCAAGTCCTACAACCTACGTCAGATTCATATTATTGTAATATTGGAGGTTTACAGAACTCGTTCAAGGCAACAGCTTGGCGTTCATTCATCAAGCGGGTTGAAAATGGAGATATGGGTTTAAGGCATCGCCTTGCTTCCTTGCTGGCATCCAAACCATCCGTAATAGTTGGGGGTCTAGGTTTGTGTGGTTTAGGCTTTAGAGTTTTAGGGCCATGCCTTGGACAGCTATGCAGCGAAAAGGGCGGCATCTGAGCTGAGCTCACTCAGAAAGCTCGCCACACTCCTGCACTTTACGGTTAGGGCTGGGGGGACAGCTGGGGCAGCTACTGCTCAACTCAACGACCGTGAGGGTCAGCCACCAATGACTTTGCGACCTCCCATTCGTTAGTGGCGGAGGACAGTAACTCTACTATACTCTGGTGCTGTTTGGTACTGACTATAAGAGGATGTTTGTGTCATTTTGTGTCTTTGAAGCCCAGGTCCTCTATGACGCAGGCCTTCCTTGGCGGCGTGCCGTTCTGCGATTCGATCTTCTTGACAACGTCCATGCCTGGCTTGCAGTTTACTATCGGGGCCTGAACAAGTGGAGAAGGGTTTCTGGGTACATTAGTACAACTGTATATTAAAGACTATAAGGATTCCAAAGTACTAACCTTGGTAATTATGTGGTATTCCAGGCTTGGGGTCGAAGGCGCAGACTGGAAAGTGGTGGAGATCAGTTTAAAACATGACCGAAGCAAACAAGGGATCTTGATGTGACGGGGCGATACGTCTCCTTGAGGGCGGGATCAGGGCAACCCTCAACCCTAATCCTCGAACTTAAGAGGCATGGCTTCGTTGAGTCAAAGGCTATCGGCTATATTGTGGGGGTCGGAGTAATTGCCAATACTTGTTATACTTGTCCTATGAGATTATCCCAAAACCATATTCGAATGATTCAGGCTCCTGTATTAGGGCAAGAGGCAGGCCTATTCACACCGGCGCGTTTCCTGATTGATCCTTCGGGTAGCTGGGCTCTACTCGCTCGAGGCACGTGGAACATTATTCCGTGAAAAGTTCCAGGAACTGCGATCGCCTATAGACCCGAGTAAACCTCAACACAAATCAACATCTTTATGGTTCCTGGGAGAATACCACACTTGCACAAGAAGTCGAAAAGAGCGTCCAACAGCAACCCGTTGGCTCCCCACTCAAGCCGGAAAGGAAGCAGCGAGAGTTACACTAGACACAACTTTCAGATCCAGCTTTGCGGCCAAAGCCCACCAGGTACAACCTTTACAGCCTCAAACCCGGTACACAGAACCCTCAGACAACAAGAACATCAACAAGAAGACATAATGAAACGAAGGCGCAATGGCCGCTATGAGCATCACTGTAAACGCCCCATACCCGGGACAGAAAACGAAACAAGCAAAAGGCAGCGGGTAAGGCATCGGGGCTCTACTGCCTGAAGTTTTCAAAGTCCAGATTTCAGAGCTTACAGTGAAGACGGTTTCAGGTTTAGGGGTTCAGGGTTCAGGGTTAGGTTCTTACATAATTCGAGTGTCTTTCTCACGCAAAGCACGAATAGTGACCCGGTCAGTAGACTGCTGCTGCTGCTGCTCTGGCTGCTCCTGCCGCCGCTGCGGTTGGCGAGACTGCTGTTCACGATGATGATGATGGTGGTGGTGATGATGATGATAGTGGTGGCACAGCACGGCCCAAAATCAATCAATGCCCGCCCGAAGGCCTTCAACAACACTCCCAAAGACGACGTGCTTGCCGTCGAGATGGGGCGTGGGCACCGTGCAAATGAAGAACTGGCTTCCATTCCTGACTAGCTCATGATTCTACTTATGTGTGTGTGTGTGTGCGCCCACGGGTGGCGTTTGAGGGGGGGGGCGGGGGGGGGGCAATATGGAAACCCAAGGAATAACAGTAGCAATTTCTCAGACCGCTTTAGTGCGCTTACGTGTGTGCCCGTTCTCTTACGTGTCTCTGTAAGGGCAGCTTTGAGTCCATACTGCTTTAGGTAGTACTGGGCTCCGCTTTTGCAAAGGTGTTTATTGGAGCGTTGGCTTGCTCGACTATGGCTTTGATGTGTGCAAAGACAGTTTAAAAAGAGTTTGGGAAAAGCTTGAACAGGGTGGATAAGCCGCTAGGGGTCGTATATACGACTACATCAGGCTTTAGACGGTCTGGCATGTCCCTTGATTGCCATCTAATTCGGTTCTTGCAGGATGCTTTCGCTTTGAGATATGTGGGGATGCCGGGTTTTACTACAAAACGGAGTTTCAGGGTATATTACTATGATATACATATACAGTGGAACCCTAACGAATAATGTATACAGCAATTCCAAACCGGACCTTCGGGCTCCGATGAATACAATTTTCATCCTGCCGTTTGGTTGCAAACTCGCGTTTGCGGTAATGTAGGAACCTGATTAAAAAACCCTGGGCCGATAACCCCAAAATCCCAAAATAGTAGGATTCATGTAAGGAACCCTGATAAAGACCCAAGGTTTTTTAATCAGGTTCCGACATTAAGCAGTTCTGCCGTGGGAAAAGTACGAGGCCCGTTAGAGAAAGGTTTATACAGCAATGAACCTCTGTCTACTGCTTTTTACGTTATAGACGGCTTGTTTACTATGATCAAATATACCCAGGCGGTATGACCACGTGAAAGGTCGTTCTTCCAATCTAGCCTGCACCCAGTACCCACACCCATATGCACACACACACACACGCGCACACACACACACAAACACACACACACACACCCACCCGCGCGCGCACGCACAGAGAACAGTCAGTCCGTCCTCAGAAAAACAAACCGGAGATGCTCCAAGCATTCGGCGAGCTTAACAATCCGAAACATCTGACTCGTTCGCACGTATTCTTCCTGGCGGTGACTTTGAATAAGGAATGGCACCAGCTCAGTCAGTGAGTGAACCTTTGTCTCCGGAGACCCTACTCAGAAGTAGGTGCAGAGTGCTTCGTATGCCAGATGGACAGAGAGTGCTTCCTTTGTCACCGAAGACACTTAAAGCCAGAAACCCCAACGTAACGGCTCCTAATTACCCTTGAACAGAAGCCTAAGCTTCATTTACCAGGAGGCCCGCCCTAAACCCTAAACCCTAAACTAGCACTGTCAACTCAAGGCAGAGGTTCGTGTTGGGGCCGGCATTGGCCATCGACAGCACACCGGGTCCCGTGTGCTTCAAGGTGAAGTTCTCGTCGGGAAACTTGTTACCGTAGATGGACTTTCCACCTGAATGCCCAGACTCGCTGAACAACCACTGCCCTGCTACGTTCTCAAAAGGGTGTAGGGATCCGGGTCAAGGGTTCTTCCATGTATGTGGTTTAGACCATGGAAATTGGAGCTTAGACCTGGCTTTTGAAGCTATTCGGACTCTGGGCTCATCAGTGAAAATGTGCGGAAACCATGCTGACACACGATGATGGTGGTTTAGGCTAGCGTTTATGGGTTCGGGGCTTTCTTACGGTTCAGGTTGCAAACCACACCAAAATGCAAGTGCCGGCTTTGTCTGTGTCCGGTTCGTACGTGTAAGCTGCGCAAGCCCCAATGCTTCGACAAGCCAACGTTCCTCACCTCTGAAGCTTAAGCAATGCATCGTGTGTTGAGTTTTGCTGAACCCAGCACAAAAAAAAATACAGACCCACTGAGCACAGTAACAAAAAAACAACTTCAATGGAACCAAATAAATTGTACGTGAGCAAGACCGAGAAACTAGACCTAGCAGCATATTTCAAACCAAATTGCTCATGCACTGATCGTTGAAGAGACGTCTCGAGTATGAGGTAGAGATCAGAGGTAACGGTTTGGGGGTTCCGTCCTTTTCATCTAAGTTTAGAACAAAGGAGCTTTTGGTGGGTAAGGAGGCGTGCTCATGGTTGGATATTTGCATTTCACCACGTAAATACAGCAAGAAACTGTCCCAGCAGCAATCACCACCAGAGTCTTTCACTAAGGGCTTCCTGGCGAACGACCAATGGTACCGGCAGCAAGAGCAATCATAACACTCAAGGAAAACAGATGTGCAAGAACAACACCTCTAACAACAAAACGAACGTACTGACCATACATATATTCATAGTCACTATATAGTCACATTCGCAACCTCAGCCAGAATAATAAACTTAAGCTTAAAAGCAACACCCATTGCGGTACTCTGTATCTGCCGATTCGTGGATGGAGGCCTGTGCCATTGCCCCTGGTGAAGTCGCCACCTGAGCTCTGAGGATCCGCTTGTTTCGAGGGGGGGCGACAAGGTTCTTAAATTCTTAGGATTTGGAGGTTTAAGGTTGTGGGTTTAAGCTTTGGTTTAGAGCTTAGTACGTTTTGTGGAGGGCTCCTGTTCGATAAGCTGAAAAGCATTACGAAAGCCCACTTGGGCGAGCTTAGAGTTTAGGCATTTGAGTTTAGGCTTAAGGCATCAGTCGGTGGTTTGCTTTGTTTCGATCGTGATTTTGCATGCCTCCGTTGTTTTAGAGTTTCGGGTTCTGCGGCGTTTCTGCGCAATACTATATGGATGCTTGGTTTCAAAGGGGTCTGTATCATGCCGTGGTTGTCTACGGACACACTAATATACTGGGCATGTGTTGCCAGTCACGTTGAACCTCCTGGTTGGCAATTTTATACACTCCAGGGCCCCCAATATAGACCCTATGAAATAGGATCTTCATCAAAACCCTACGCGCTACACTCTAACGCCATGCTCTAAAACCCGATATCACGCCGCAGCACCCCGACCCTCGAATGGCTCTGAACCATAGGGTTTAGGGTTTAGGGTTCAGATACCAACATGGCATCACAGTGGGAGATGTGTAACCTCGGTTGATACTCATATTGGGTTGTAGATGCTTTTCGGGCTTGTGTGTAGATGGTTTTCGGGCTTGTAGCTTTTAACGCAGCTTAGGTAACGAAAGAGCCCAGACAGCTCTCGCCACCGAAGTAAAGCCAAAACTCTGAACAAGCCGTACAGGCCATCAACGCAGCAACTTTGGCTGGACCTCTCTTGGCACGCAACCCTGGATCATGAAGTCCTTGATGACCCTGGCAGGGCGGGCTCCAGAAACCTGAGCCTTGAACATACCTGAAATGCGCGACCTCCGTCAACACTAGTACTGGTTGTGCTGATAGTCTGATAGTCGTCAAGCAACTACTCCCAGAAAACTATGCCTTATGTGTGGTTTAGTTTAATGTATGTAGGTGCCTGCTGGGTTACGCACAAGTGTCCGCGAACCCAAACTGAGAGATGCGCGGGCTGAACATAACATTGTCTGGAAGGCTTAGCAACATTCCAGCCAAAACTCTTCCGGTGTGCAAATCCTTCCCCAAGACCAGAACACGGAACTCTGAACCCAGGTCCCCAACTACCTGAATCACTGACCCGGAAATCGCTGAGCCGCAACATGCCTTGACGCGCGACCAAGCTGAGGAGTCCGCAAATACTGTAATTTAGACTCACCGCTTCATCACCGTTAGCGCCAGCAGTATCACCGTCATCTCCGTCACCATCACCACTGCTGCTCCTCCTCTCCTGCTCCTGATCCTGCTCCTGCTGGTGCTGGTGCTGCTGGTGCTGGTGCTGGTGTCGTTGTCGTGGTCGTCGTTGCCGTTGCTGTTGGTGCTGTTGGTGCTGTTGGTGCTGGTGGTGCTGTTGTTGCTGTTGCCGCTGGTGCTAGTGCTGGTGCTGCTGCTGCTGCTGGAGCTGTGACAGCTGTGCGGATGCTAATTGATAGAAATGGGAAGGATGACGCTGATAATTTCGATGACGTTTTGCACTATGGTGTGATGCCCATATAACGATGGTAGGGTTTGGCGTTTGGTGATAATGGTGGCGATGAGAAAGCCGCAGACAACATCCCTGAACCCTACAACTCAAAACTTGCATTGAAACCCACGCCATGAGTCCCAAATCCTGAAGCTCAAAACATAGTCTCAAAGGCTCAAAGCCTCAACTTCTCGAACAAGACCCTAAACCCTAAATCCTTCCAGAAGCCCGAACTCCCATCATAACTAATCCCGAACCCTAAACCCCTAAACCCTGAACGTACTCAAACCCTATGTTTTAGGGTCTGAGGTTGTTTAGGGTTTTGGGTCTTTGGGGGTACCTTTAAGCCCTAAACCCCCACAAAACAACACAAGACTTGCCAGAGACTCCAAACCCGTGAGATCCTTCCAACATTTTGGGTATATTGATGTTCTTGAAGTGGTTCCCATCTGGGTATAAGAACACAAAAATCGCTCTCTGTGGCCATAAACCCGTCAATCCCCGAAGCCCTAGCACCCCAACCCAAACCACCGCACTCGACTTCGTCATGGTCCCCCAAAACCAAGCCGTCAAACCCCAACGTAAATCCAAGAACAACCTAAATCCGAACTTCGACATTTCTATAAGGGAGTTTCCAAAAAAGGGGAACCTTATTGTGGTGTCCTTATAATAAGGGTCCTACTATTTAGGGTACTAAAATGGGGTCCCCTATTTTCGGAAACTCCTATAACTCCCAACCTCTCAATACCCCCAAAGCTGGAGCGCCTGTGGAATGCAGAGCCCTGGAATCCGAATCCCTTCTCCCCAGTGCACAGCCTCATGCCGTGGTTTTTTTCCTTGTTCAGAGTTGCCTTTGAGGTTTCTATGCAAACTTAATAAGGGTTCTACCAGGACTTTCGAGGATTGGAGTTTCGCTCTTGGGATTTTGGGTGTCTCGGCCTTAGCCTTGTTGTGCATAGCAGAGTCCAGGCTGGTGGCTCTCGCAGTTTAGGGCTTACCTTAACCTACCAAACCCTCCATTTTTGTAGGTTCTTATTCTACACCCTAATATGGATCTTATAGGGACCCTACAAAAAAGTAGGTTTTGGTAGGTTAAGGTAGGGCTTGGAGGCAGGGTTGCTTTGGGGATTAGGGCTGCGCAGCTTTCTCCGATGGTAGCATACAGGCTAGCAGGGTGATCAACCTTTGCCTGCGGGGTTTCCGAAATTGGGGTTTTGGACTGTCGGCTTCCAGTCGTGCCGGGTTTGTCAGCATGGTAAACTTCTAGGGCCCCAAAAAAGCACATAAGCAAAAATTAGGATAGGGATATCCCATATAAACACCCCTTATAATGAAGCCCAATAAGGTAAGGATATCCCCATAAAATGCTTATGCTTATGTGCTCTTTGGGTCCCTAAACTTCACGAAACCCAAATAAATGCCTGTCAGTCCAGGGGTTCGTATTAGGGACCCAAGAAGCACATAAGCATAAGCGTTTTATGGGGATATCCTTACCTTATTGGGCGTCATTATAAGGGGGGCTTATATGGGATATCCCTATCCTAATTTTTGTATCGTATCTTTCTGAGCTTAGAAACCTGGACGGCAAAACAGCAAAGCCCACAGGTGCCCCTACTCAGACTTGAGCAAGTAATCCTTCAACCAAATATTGGAGACTGACTCTTGACACAAAGCCTTACACCCTAAACATCCCTAAACTAAACCTCTTCATGCTACAAGTGGAACCTCGTAACATCCCACCCATCGTCGGGCATCCGGCGCACGAAAGTTCTCGGCTGTCTTTGGCCTCGTCGGAGCGGCAGCAGCAAATGACAACTACGGTTCATTCGAAAAGGTTAGGGTTTAGGGTTTAGGGCTTATAGGGTTTAGGGTTTAGGGCAGAGAAACCTAGAATCTAGAATGTACACTGACCCACGGTTCCAGTTTATCAGGTTCCCTGTCTACATTCCCCCTCCTGCCGAAAAAACACCCTGATTCATGTGAGCTTTAGTGAATAGGCGTAACCTTTAAAGGTACTGTTGAAACCACACCCCTGAACCCGTTAGGCCTGACACCACAAATCCTGGAACCCAACATCTTTAAACCAGAGCTTTTCCAAACCCGGTGTAAGATTCCTGCGGTTTTGTGGTATTTGATCGTGTCATGAAGAAGGAGCCCTAAGGGATAGTGAAACTTCTCAAGCCCATATATATGTATTGGTGTTACCATGGCTTCCCCAATCCTTTTCTGCCATAGCGCCCAGGTTGTTAAAACCACTAATTGCTCTAACAGCCCTAGACCCTAAACCCCGGACCATCACAAAAAAATGCAATCTGTATAGAACCCGATAGGACCCACATAAAATCCTACAAAACCCTCATGGAACCCGAAGCGCCCCAGTACGGCGCTAGAGGACCCTTCTATAACCCCTCGAAACCCTACTATAAAATTCGGAACTATGACTGCAGACATTCTATTCCCTTGTAGTCCCTAATATAAGCATTTTGCACACCCCAAAACCCATATTCAGCTTTCTCATTCTCTTGACTGACGTAGCCCCATATATCACATCCCGTTTGGTTTGCTATGGAAGGGCCTACAGCAGAGCTTGCAGCTGAGGATACGGCACCGTGTCTCCGTAAAGGCCCATGACGATTCTGCCTGCCTTCCGGGTTCGGGTCTTAGGGTTTTTAGTTTAGGGTTCCTTTTAAAGGGGTCTACAAGGGTTACTATAAGGGATCTGTAAGGGTACTTTTGGTTTAGGTTTTAGGGCGCAGGCCTTTCCGCCCCGAAATAGGCACCTCAGTAGTCAGAATAGGGCTCTGGAGGTCATTAGGTATAACTACTAGGAACTAGTACATAGAGTTAATGTTTACGGCTAGGGGTCTAAGGTGTAGGGTGAACTCAGCCAGTCTTTTGTGGGCGCTATCGAGGGTTTTGGGGCGTAGGCCGTGCAGGGTTTAGATAATTTAGACTGTTGGGATGACCTGGACATAGGTTTTGGTTCATGTCCGGCTTGGCGGATCAGGGCACATAGTAAGTAGGTTGCAAGTAGGATAATGATTACTGTATGACATTAACATTAACTCCATTCGGGGGCAGGTATAGCTCTACATGGAACTTACGGCCAACCCAGACCCTGCGAGAAGGAGTTGAGGGCATTTCTAAGGCCATGATGGTTTTGCTGTTGAGATCTTGTAAGTCGTGTAAGGTCTTTTCCGTGTCTCAACTAATTGTTTGTGAACCCAGAAGAGGAACTGCATGACATCGGGAACAAGCGGAACCAAACCCGTAGAAACCCCAAACCCGGGCATATTTAAACGTTGAAGTTGAAGCCCTGAACCCCTAAACTCTAATCCCCAAATTCCCGACACCCTCCAAACTCTGACCCACATGCTTCAAACTTACTGAAACATTTCCCCTGCAGTCTCTAGTATACTATAATATATACTACAATATAACATAATAATATTCTGCGGTAAGATTTGGTCCAGTAATATAGGGGCCTTAATAATTAGAATAAGGTTTTGGGGCCATTATACTATAATTACAATAAGGAAGCCCCCAACATAGTATCGGTAATTATTTAGGCCCCTATATTCTAAGATTGCACAGGCCTTCTCTTTGCCGATGGACATGTCGAAGTAGACCTTGCTGGTCACCTGGCCATTCGGAGGCTCCTTGGGGGTATCAGGTTTTGGGGGTTTGGGGGTCTTAGGCCTAAGGATTTGGGGTTTAGGGCTCAGGGTTTAGGGGGTTTAGGGGGTAGAGGGGGTTCAGGGGATTTAGGGCTTGGGGTTTCGAGTCTTGGACATTGGGGGGTTTGGGTTTTGGGCTTGGAGGTTTGGGGTTTAGGGGCTTAGGACTTAAGGGTTCAACTAGAGCTTTCATCGACATCCTACGCCCAGCCATGTCCGAAAGCTCAGCAAAAGCCGCACCTAGCATGTGGAGCCTTTGGGGTCTTATGTGGAGCCTTTGGGGTCTTGTGTTAAGCTACGTCCTACAGCCAGGTGAAACCTCACACTACACAGGGATCGAAAGACCCCTAGCCGCCTTAACGCTGATACCCTGAACCCTAAGCCCTTATCAACACACTTTACTGGGCTTTGAAGTAACCAGGGAGAAAAGAATGGCATACGCCTTTTTGTCATGATGGTCCCTTTAAGGAACGGGTTCCCACAAGAGCATTACAGTATGGTCTAGAAACCCAAAAAAACACCCTAAACCCTAAACCCCTAAACCCTAAACTCCTAAACCCCTAAACCCTAAATAAACCCCTAAACCCTAAATAAACCCCTAAACGCTAAACTCCTAAACCTAAACTCCTAAACCCTAAACCCCTAAACCCGAAAAGCCGGGCCGGGGTCGGCCTTGGGCCCCTGCGATGCGAAGCATCGGCTCTGGGCGCCCTGTGCCTCGGGCATCGCTGGAAGTTCTCTGGACTTGTCGCCAGCAATAAGCACCTTAACCTACCAAAACCTACAAAAAAGTAGGGTCCCCCTAAATTCCATATTAGGGTTTATAAGAAGAACCCATCAAAAAAGTAGGGTTTGGTAGGTGAAGGCAACAATAGTGCTCAACAGCCGCAGCCCTCAACAAGCAAGAATTGCGCTCAATAGCGAAAAGTTGTCACCAACAATAAGCAACAATAGTGCTCAACAGCTCGCGCCCCTCAATAGGAAAGACTAGCGATCAATAAATATACTTATTGGGCGTTATTGTTGCCCGAATTTGGCCTTCAATTTGGGGTACCCCTTGTGGGGTCCCCCCTCAGACCGTCTATGATCTTAAGGTGTGGGTTCACATGGGCTTCAAATTCAGGGCCTCTAGGTACTAGGTCGTGGGGCTATACGTCACGACAGTTATGTACGGATGAACCCGGAAGAATATCACGAAGGATCATTGGAAGAATCGGGCACAGCAAAATCTCCGCCGAAAGGGCAGTTATCGCTTAGTTCGTCGGGCCTGTTGGATCTAGGTTTAGCGTTCCGGCGCTTGGGGCTTGGGTTGGGGGTTTTAGGTTCCGTTCGGGACAACAAAGATGTTAGGACATCGAGATTGAGATGGTGCAGGGAAACCTATATCTTGAACTCTAGTCTCTGTTGGCCCTTCTTCCCTCTAATTCCACATGGGGACAAACCCTGACCCTCGACCGTAAACCCGATAAGCCTTAATCTTCAATAATAAACCCTAAACTTTAAAAGGTACCCTGCGCGAGGCCGCAGCAAGAGCCCAAGATCTTCTTGCGGCGAGCATCGCCATCTTTCGAACCTTTTGTTTCCGGCTTCACGGTCTTAGGGCTTCTAGGGTTTGGTGATTAAGGCTTGAGGGCTCGGGAGTTTTCTTGTCTAGTGTTTACAAGGCTTAAAGCTTTCGGGTTTGGGGCTTATAGGGTTTATGATTTGGGGTTCAGGGGGTAGGGGTTTACATAGAGTTGCAGAAGCTGGGTTATCTGTCACGGGAATATCATAAATAAGTGTTGCTCTCATATACCTGGACCCGAAGAACCTACTTTTTTGCGGCTCCTTGCTATGATTTCTTGTATTCTTAACCACATAAACAGTTAGGTTGTATATGGGCTGCAGGAAACTCTGCAGGATTGCAAGTTTTACTGTCTACGGGCTTGCGGTTGCGGGGTTTCAAAAGCGAGCAGCAGTCAAAAAACGAAAAACCCAGTTCCAACTGTCGGAAAATTCGATGACACCCTAAACTCCCAAAGCCCTAAACCCCAAACGCTGGGGTTCTGGCTTAGATGGGTGTTGGATTTACGAAGGTCTTCCGGCTCCCGATTTGAGAGCAGCTGAGCAACTGTGCGGTCTAGGAATTTGAAGGATCAGCCCTAAACCATCTCGGATAGGGCATTCGGCAGTTGACCCGTTGGGTTGACCCGTTGGGAAGACTTGCGGCGGAACCACGTTTCGAAAAAAGCTTCAGGCTTTAGGCGTTAGGGTTTATAGGGTTTAGGGTCGAATGGAGCGTGAATTCCCAACTTCACAAAGGCCCTGCGAGACTAACAGCTACTGAACTTGGCTCAGTGGCTTAGTGCGCAAGGTCTTTCCAAGCCCATTTCTGCATTTGCATGCTTGCAAAAAGACTTCTGTCACTGTTTCTAGCCTCAATCCTACAGACGAGCCGAAAACAGCGTGACAATGGCTGGGAATATTATGTTCGTTGTGATATTACTTACTTGGCCTAGCATCTACTAAGCTACCATCGCCCGAACCTCTCAATGTCTACAGTAAACAAAGTAAACTCCATAAAGTTGGAAACCGGATTAAGGCCAAATAGTGCTGGGATTCCCTATACATTACTCTTAAGGATTGAGGCTATTGAGTTTCCAACTTTTGGGCTTCTACTGTAGGGCGAGAGGCGCTTGCTGTCAGCACGCGCCGGTGGAACCAAAATCGTGAGCTGAAACGGCGGCAGTCCGAGACAAGGACAAACCCTCGTGGCTTGGAAGAACCGACATGATCCCAAGGAACAGTCATGTACTGTGCCGCTGTGAGCCTGTCCAGAAGCAGAAGAACAGGTGCGACTGCAATGAGGATGACAATGCTAACTATATTTCGGTCGCAGTGTTCATCCTTCTTCAACTTGCTAGTCGTCCACGTCGACATCGAGAGGCAAATCAAGCCAGCTTCTCACTCGATCAAGGCAGTTTCCATGGGGTGCATACGACAACCTCCTGTGCATCCATGCAGGCGGGGGATAAGTTTGCTATGTAGGAAACATGTCCGCGGGGGCTCCATGTTGGTCGGTCAATTCTGGAAGATGGGTCGCTAGATGGATAGGAGAATGGGTCAATGGAGGCGTGCATGAAGGCTCGAACCCACGTGATCAGATGGTGTGAAGTGCCGACCTGTGCAGAGGATCCGCCCAGCTGCTCTTTTTGTCATATCCGCCACGTCCGAGCAGGCATACTCTGGCGACTGCAGCTTTGACGCCTGTGCACTGCAAAATGCACCGTGCAAGCGCCCTGGCTCCTGAGTTGTGAAGCATTTTGAGCCCTGTCTTGAGTCTATGAGGATGATCACCATCCATTCCATCTCTGCTGCTGCTGCTGCTGGAAGCATCCTCATTATGGTGCTCCAACTTACTACCGGAGGTCTGGGGTGCTCCTGGGCGTAGTTTAGGTATGCAAGACACATGCACTTCCAAGTAGGTGCAAGCTTCTGGCGGTCCGCTGCAAGACGTGTGAGACAGAGGATGTAAGCGAAAGGTTCCACGGGCCGCGGTTGGCTCAGAAGATATGAACCAGATCCTGCGCCACGCAGAACGTCAATACCCCTATGAAGCCCACCACACTAACTGTATTGTGCATTATACGGGTAAGCGGGTTTCTAGGGGAAGGCTTGCTGGGGAAGGAAGCGGTGTAGCGAAATTCTCGCACAGACAAGACGAGTCAGCCTGCTGACGGGAAGAGGCAGTGCGACCAAATTTGTTGGCCATGGTACATGGCTCTGGCATCTGGCATCTCTGAAGTTCAAAGACATGTATGACCTTCAATTCACACCTTCCCAATTACTGTGCAAACCGAGTCGCATAGGATAGAGTCCAGAAGAGGATAAAGGACAGCAGACCTCCGCTAAACCTGAGCTTTGCACGGATCCCTCTGAACGCTCTCATCTGGTCTCGCCCGGTGTCTCAAGTCGAAGTCTCTGCGATGAACCATTCCGGTCACCATTAGATAGCATGCGAATCAGAGTGAAATTTGCGCCATTCCCTCCTGCAGCCAGCCCTAGAAGCCTAGTTGCTACATTCTGGGCTGCGTTACGATGGGTATAGCGACCCACAAACAACGTACTCTACAAGTAAACTGGGCTGCTTGGGCTCTTCTTTTGGACGCACCGATGCGCTTTGATGAGATCGGGACAACACGCACATGACAGTTGCGAGAAGCGTTCGATTCTTGCAACTAATTCATGTGCGGACACTCCGGCAAGGACTGTACGTTGCCGTTTACCCCTGGAAGACCGGGTTGCTGTCACTGGCCCCCCGAACAAGCCCCTTTTGTGAGCATAGAACAATAGCCCATAGCGTAGGACTCAACTTTTAAACCCTATTGCCACAATGCAGCCTGAACACCAAACCCTAAGCCTTCTTGGGTATGGCAGCAGCATTTAATGCTGCGGCGAGGCGAGCATAGCCTGACTGGCCGGAGTTGCAACGAAGACGATGCAACTACATAAATCTGGGAGCCTGAATTAGGGTTAAGGACATGTGCGACATGTGTTCAAGGTGGCAGGTGCAGGAACAAGGGTTTAGTTTGATCGCATTACGATGCAATATGTATCTCCTCTAACTTCTAAACTTCAACAATTCAATATCGGGGTTATGCAGGAAGGAACTGACTCAGCAAGGAACTGCACACTCTAAATTCAGGCTCCCACAGCACGGTTGGTTTTGGCGAATCTGCAGCCTACCAAAGACAACACCTCAGATCTTTTCTACACCTCAGCGTGATCCGTCTTGGGCCGAAGGCTGGTAGCTGTCAATAAAGACGGAAACTTCTGGCGATCTCGGCTTGCCATTGGCAAAGCCGAGGCTGCCACGGGCTCATAAGAGTTGAACCCGGTGGCAGCCTCGCCCCCGCTTCCAACGGACTCTGCTGGTCCGTCTGCACCTTGGCTGGTACAACACCCGACTTAGGGGATGAGTACCTTAGCCCAAAGAAAGGCTAACCTTTTGACTTTGAACTATGGTAGGGTTATATATACACCAAAAGGTTAAAGGTCACCTACAACTCAGCTACTAAGCAGAAACCCAGACAATCATGGCCGCAACAAAAAAACAACGAAGATCAACACACATGGTGCAGACTGCTAACTCTACTCCAAAATGGGGCCCGAGGCCCAAATATTCATCTCACTACACTTCTGAGGCAAAGGATACTATGACTAAAACATGGCAAGAACTTCTGTAAGGGATAGCTAATTATCCTAGGCCCTAAACCCTAAACACCAAACCCCTAAACCCCAAACCCTCAACCCTATGTAAAGCCTCTAAACCCTAAACCCCCTAAACCTTAAACCTTATAAGCCCTATATATATAACTATGTGTGTGCATGTATATATATATATATAAACCGATTATGACGAGGCGCAGGAGTCCAGGCTGGTGCTGTTCTTGTGCAACGGCGCACGGGGGCTCTCCGCAAGATCATCTCCGCTAAGCAGCCTAGGATCCCCAAAAAAACCGAGGAAAAGAAGTTTGGTATTTGGTTTAGGGTTTAGGGCTTATAGGGTTTAGGGTTTTTTTTAGGGTTTTTAGGGTCTAGGGTTTAGGGTGTTAAGGAACCTAAGACCAACAAAAAGGAAAAAAGGCCCACTGGGAGACCTAGCAGCGACATGCTGGTGGCAGGTGCCCGGGAACCTCCAGCAAGGACTTTGGGCTTGAGGGTCTTGGGTTAGAGCCTCCGGCAAGGATTTAGGGCTTTAGGGCTTTGGGGCAAAACCTCCTGCAAGGATTTAGGGCTTTAGGGTTTTCGGGTTTGTGGAAGCGACTTGGAGAGATTCATGCTTTAAGGGGTGATGGTGACTCTGCTGAGGAGAAGGACGATGGTAACAACAACGACCGAACTTGTTCTTAACATCTACATAAACCATGAACCGCGTCAACAACACCATCGCTATCTTCATCGTGTTGAAGCATCATCATAACCACACTGTATCACAAGCTGGATGCATTATGCTATGACAACTGCGACATTAACGAGTCAACGTAAACAGAACGACCGTGATACAATAGCCCATGGCTGTAGCCGCAAAGGGTGCGGTAGTAGCAGCGGCAACGGTAGTAGCAGCAGCAACAGCGGGAGTAGGAGCAGGAGCTGTAGCAGTCGTCGTCCTCGTCGCGGCGGTGGGGCTGGTCGTGGCGGTGGTGGTGCTGGCAGAGCAGCAGCAGCAGCAGGAGCAGGAGCAGGAGGACGCGGACGCGGACGAGGACTAGCAGCAGTAGGGGTAGGAGGAAGAGGAGTTGTTGAAGCAGACATAGCAGGAGTAGGAGTGGCAGTAGCAGTGGCAGTAGCGGAGGCAGTAGAAGTAGTCGTAGAAGTCGCAGCAGCAGCAGTATCAGTCGCAGTGGCAGTGCAAGCAGTCGTTCCCCCCCCCCCCTCGCTCTAGGAACTTCGCATTTCTGCAGAACACCTGCCAGACATGTTGCAGTCAAGCAACACGGCACAGTTAAGGATGTGCGTCTGTGCCGGCCCCGTGCTGACTGTGGTACGGCCTGCATGCGGGAAAAAGGACGCTTGCCTGCAAAACGAAGTACCGAGAACAGCCCTCAAATGAGCGTCGGTCGTAGCTACAACCGCTGCTGTCACTAAACGCTCGCTGATGTCAGTATCCCATCCAAACGCCAGAATCCTACAAGCAGGAGTCTCTGTATCATCTGCTTCAAACAGAGGCTGTCGGAGAAGCCCTGACAAGCAACCCGAACCGAAATCTAATATGGGTCTCATCTAGATGCTCTGTTCCGACTGCCAAGACGAAACAGCTCATGGAACCTTTTGCGGTCGGCACTACCCATCAATCCCCATTCACCTTGATTCAGGAATACATCTTCAGCACAAGACGCAGGCCTCGTAACATTTACGGTAGTGTACTGCTTATCAAACACTAGAAACATCTGTAAAAACCTCTTCGAATGTTTCGGGTGTTATCCCCAGCCCCAAATTCAAAAAGTGCCGGTTCAAATCCTGGACACATGCAGAGTGATCCTTGAACCACGAGCCATGATCCTAAAACCTGAAAGTTCGCTGCCCGGCCGGGCGCGTTGGTGCTTGAGCGTTGGATGGCCTAGGGCGTAACGGTGTCAAATTTGCAAATGCTATGTGGGTCTCAGGTGTAAGGCTAGCGGTAAAAAGCGCTACGGTCTCTACATTATGCTTGCTCTGGATTCAAGAACCGGTGTGGTTTGCATAATGTAAGCCGCGCGCAAACTCATTCAGGGATAGGCTTATGCATGTATGCGACAATGTGTGCATTGTTTCATGACAGCACCTGCCGGTCTGTACAGTGAGGGCAGTAAGGGCTTGTGCGGGCCTGTCCCGCATACGGCTGTGGAGTTGGGGCAGGGGCTTTGTGTTGGGCTGAAGGGATGCTAGGGTTGATTTGGGTTGACGACTTTGATGTTGCCGGGTTCGGAGTAGTTGGAGGTCTTGCATGCATCTAAAAGCAGAAGGCGAAAGCGCCCTGCGCCATCCTCCCTCCCACTCCGCTTCCGACCGGGTATTTTTCCGAGGTATTCAGCAAAGTGGATGTCCAGACCAAGAGCTACATTAACCCGAAATACATCTCGCAGCTGACAGCTGCAATGCTTTCCGATCTGCCCATCTGAGACAATCAGGAAATCCTCTAACTGAAAGACTGCACAATACAAGCCCGAAGCCTCAAGCCAACCTTCAACCCTAAAGCACCCCTAAACCCCAAATTCTAAAGCAGAAGCAACAAACCATGCGTAAACCATGAGCCCTGCTCTCTCGACATCGGGTCAGCGGTTTTTAAGGTTTAGGGCATAGGCCCCAAGCATGTTCAGCTTCTGTTGCAGCTCAACCCGTCTTGAACAGGCGGTTTTTTCAAAAAATGCGGACCTGCGGTTGACGGTAAATAAGCTCCGCGGGATTTAAGCCTGGAGTCAACAGTCTATAACACCTAGTTTCCTTTCTGGACTCGTGCAATATTGGAGTGTCTATAAAGAAGACCAATATAGACTCATAGACCATGCGCCGAACACTCCTGGTAATCTATCTAAACATATATATATGTATGTATAGATGAAATATCACTGTTGCGATGCGGAACTCACAATGGACGCCCACTTCGGGTAACCTTCCGAATATCAGATGGTGCCAGACGCAGTCGAGGGTCCATTGTTTCTATGGTTCGGGACTTGAAGGTGCAGTCTGTTGAGTACAGATAGAACGTATATGGAGATCCCTATACACAAAAAGCATAATCCGAAAACGCAAGGAAAACACCAAAAAGCCTTACAGGCTTGGCTTCTCTTGTCAGACGATACGAGGAAAGAGATGGCTCAAGCACTACCGACGAGACACGCAGCTTTAGGGTTTCGGGTTTAGTTACCTATAGTCTCCATTGTAGTTCCTTTTTTGGTTAACCAGTTTTATGGTTAGGATCCTATAAGAGAGATTTTGGTCAACCAAAAAAAAGAACTACAATGGAGACTCTAGGTAGGTTATGGTCTATGGACGTTTCCAAGACCCTACACCAGTAGAGCCCTCCAGCCGTAACCTTAAACCCCATAAACCTGTGAATCCGAGCTTAATTCGCTGCAACCAAGCCGCAGGATGCATGGGCTCGTACCTCATCTAAAGCCCGGGCAAGCGGATGATTCTTTGACCGTTGACTATAAAGGCTCTGAAACTTGCATGAGGGTTGAGGATGTATGGCTTGCGGGGCTGTAAGAGTTTAGGTAGACTGGGTCTTCGATGTGAGGGCAACCTAAAGCTTGCTTCAAGTCCTGCTGCCAAGGCCCCCAACACGCCCCAAATAAACATCCCAAAGCTCTCAGACAAGTCCCTCCACTGCTTTCTTAGCACCCAGGGTACCGAGGCCTTAGTTTGACCTTTGCCTTAACCTCTGAATCCTGAACCCTTAACCTCACACTTCTAGATCCTATAAGCCCTAAGCCAGAAGAAAAAAAAACAAAACCCTAAAGAGGCCCGACACCCTTAAGCATTAAGCCTTAAACCCTTATAAGAAACCCTGACAGGAACCCTTGGAGTAGCTGCCCTTTCACCCCTAAACCCAAAAATCCTGACTCTAAACCCATCAAACCCTTAACCAAAAACCCCCTAAATGCCTAAACCCTACACCCCTAAACCCTGACTCTAACCCCCCCAAACTCTTAGCCGTGAAACCCTAAACCATGTCGAGCCGCTTCGCCGGTCGGAACCCGCTGGGCTCAAACTCCGCTCCAAAGTTTGGCTCCGCTCTGGGGCATCCGGGAGAGAAGCCTTCGGCTTTAAGGGTTCGGTGATATATCGGATGGTTTCGAATGCGGATTTGGGGGTTCAGCGAATACGGATCTAATGGTCGAGTACGGATTTATGGGCTTAGGGCTCAAAGCTTGTATGCTTTTTACATGCCCCTACAGGTTTAGGTTGAGGGTATAAGCATTTAAGGTTGCGTTCAGGAGGCTTGAGCTTCAGGGCACCTTCAGTTTTGCGGTCCAATGCTTGATAGGCCCTGAAGGCTGGATGGGGTTTTTATGGCTCTAAACGACGTGGGAATGGAGATAAAAAGATCAGCCATCTTAGTCGGCCATTATTGGGTTGACAGTTTTCCTCATTGTCTCATTTGGGCTCGGCTGACCTTGGAACCCACAGCCCAGGGGAATTATCGTAGCTTCTCATCATGCAATCCCTAGTTCTGAACCCCAAAGCCCCTGGCCTTGAGACACAAAAAGCGCCCAAAAGCCAAAGGTCGTATGCTCTTTCAACCCCTCCCCTAAACCCCAGACCCTCAGCCCTGAGCCCTTAGCCCTTGACAGCCCTAAACCCTAAGCCAAAGCCTTAAAAACTGACTCCTCGGAGCCTTCGTCTTGCCCCTTGCACTGCTACGGTTGATGGACAAAATCCTGCATGACCCTAAGGACCCTAAACTATGGGAATTATGGTATATTCCTTATAATGGGGATGGGCTCGTAGAAGGCGCTTTATCGGTACTTGCTGAGTCGTCCGGATCTTCCAACCAGGACACCGGACACTCTGAACCCTTACATAGGGACCACAAAGACTAGAACCGGGCTTCGTGATCTACCGTACGATAGTCATGAAGGGGCTGAAGGGGACTTTATACCTAGTCAATCAGAATCGGACCCGACGTTGAACTAATGTTTAAACCCTCAACTCCACAGCCCAAACGCTAAACTGATGAACGCTCATCCCCAGCCGAACATCAAACCCGAAACAACTCCACCGTCAGAGAGCCACAAACCCGAAACGACAAGCCAGACAACCTCTACGTACAAAACTGCAGCAAACACCTGTATAACCCATACGGCAGCACTAAATCCAAGCCTTTAGAAGCCTACAACACCCGTTTAGCAAACGAAAGAACATATAATCAACATAAAGCAGAAGAAGAAGCTCCACCCGCAAAAACAAAAACAAACCAACAAACAAAACAACATCACTTCCGGCTTTAGCTTCTGGAGCCTCCTTGGCCTTGGCTACAGCGACGCGGGGGAGGAAGGTCCTCCGACTTTGGAATGTCTGTGTTGGATCTTCAAATTTTAGGGTTTAGAACCGTAGGGCTTAGAGAGTGGATCGCCCAGCGTACCTTTCTGAGGGCTTAGGGATTCGGGTTTGCGGGGTGAGAGTTTAGAGTTTAGGGAGGCAGGTGGTTTGCTTGTTTCGGGATGGGCTCTAAGTATTGGGCTGGTAGGTTTAAGGTTGATGCTTTGAAGTATGTATATGTTGACATAGTAGAGACAGACAGTTGGAGACTCGACTGTCTGTGTTGGGGGAAGGTTAGATACAGTAGGGTGCCGCAAACTAGGTCACGCGCGCACCAGCACCCTGGTAGCGATGTGATGTACGAATTGCAATATTTCCTAGGGAACAAGCTAATTTCTTAGCAAAACTGGGTTTTGATAAAACCCTAAAAACTATTAACGACCTGTACCGAAAAGTGAAGTTGAAACACTGTAAGTTCAAAAACTTGCGGCCAAGGCACGGAGCTCGGGGGCTTAAGTTTCTGGGCATCGTACATACATATGTATAAGGGTCGTCGACCTATATATGTACATGTGTAACGTCTGAGATCTATGTGGTATTCATGACATATCAAACATAGAAGGCACATACAACATGTATTACAGCAGAGACTCAGAAGGCATTTTCGGCACATACTACATCTAAGACACAGGACATGCACCAGGCGGAAAAGACATAGAAAACATACTGTACATGTGGTGCATGTAAGAGAGACGGCACGTGCAATACATCAAGGCTCGAGCACTGCAGCTGTTTTTTGGGTGCTTGCTCCGGTTGACAGAACGTCTTTGTCTCAGTTTTTAAGATGTATTGCATGTACTGTCTACATGCTCCACATGTACAGTATGTGTTCTATGTCTTCTCCGCCTGGTGCATGTCCTGTGTCTTATATGTAGTATGTGCCTGAANCCCCCCCGGCCCCCGCCCCTGAAGCCTTGCTATCCCTCGAAACACCCCAAAACAGCAGGTTAACACCAGGGGCCCGGCGCGCGCGCCACCAACTATATCAGCAGTACTTGCTTTAATCAGGCACTGGCTGGGATATCTTGTTTGCACCTGTCTAGCATGTCATCCGTCCGGTCCAAAGCTTGATCACCGCTGTCGTAGTGCGCGAATAAGAGCCCAGCATGAACCATGAGCGCAGCTGTGTGGCTGTTACTGCTGCAAAGCAGGAAGGAACGTTCAGTGATCTTCCATGCCAGTTGCCTTTTATCGACTCCACCCCTGAACTACCTCCGCCAACAGACCAACCTGATGATATAGAAGCTTGAACAATTAGTAACGCTACTTTGAGGGCTCTTTTTGAAATTGTAGTGTAGTAGTATACCCCACAGCCATATTCTAATGCTTCAGGGCTCTACATTAACAATTGAACGCTAGGCTCACTCCTTGGGCTTGTCTTGCGGGAATCTTCAAGCGTCGAAGAAGCCGTAGCATCGTTCATCTCGAAATTGAAGCTGCGGATGCGGATCCTTGCCATGTAGAGATTTGTGCTTCAGGTCAAACCCAACGGTTGCATTTCCGATTCCGCAGTGTTCTGAGCAGGGGCCTTAAATTGTAACCGTGGTGAGAAGAACTACCTCAGAGCCTACAGGTAGCTTTGGAAGTCACTTGATGCTATGAGTTCATGTGCTCTTGAAGGCCGTGCCCAATGCTTTGTGGCTGGGGCTCGATCTTGTTAGGAATCAAAAACTCTACTAAACAGCAGGACCTGGAAACTGAAACACTTGCATGGCGAAGAAACTGCGAGTGCCAGAACACAAGGTACTCTGATGTAGGCATTAAACAGAACATGCGTGCAATTTGCAGCAAGCACAACGAGTTACAAGGGATGGCAGCCAGACATTGTGGCAGCTACCTGGAGGATTATGGGACTTAGTAAGGTTATAAGTACCCCAATTGTGGTTAGAAGTAACTATAACCATCGTTACCTTGTTTATAACCCGTGAACCCGAGTTACTAAGTCTGTGATTAGCGAAGCGCCTGGTGGCGCATGATATGGAGGAATCGACCACAAAACCCGCCCGAGACCTTAAGCCCGACAACACCTTACGGGTTTAGGGTTTATATTTTTTTTTGAACGCCTTTTTCCACCTCGCCAGTATGTCGGATTGGTAGATAGGGTTTAGGGTTTAAAGGGTTTAGGTTTATAGGGTTTATAGGGTTTATAGGGTTTAGGGTTTATAGGGTTTAGGGCTTATAGGGTTTAGGGTTTATAGGGTTTAGGGTTTATAGGGTTTGGGGAAACCCCGAAGCCGTTTAAGTAAATCAAAAACCTTGGCGCGGCACTGCTGTTCTCCTCGCCCGGTCCAGGTCCCACTCAAGGGGCAACTGGCGCAGCCTTGCGGCATCGGAAACGGCCTACATAGTATAGAGTATAGAGGGTCTACTGGTACCAGTCGAAGGTGTATTACAGTTTGTAGTTTCAGGGGTTGCCAGGGAAATACAACTCTGACCTCTTAGATCTGGGCTCTAATGCTGCAGAGCTCAAGGTGGAGGTAAAGCCCAAACCCAAACCCTAAACCCAAAGCCCCTAAGTCCAAAACCCTAAACTGCACACCCCTAAACCTTCAACCCTGAACCCTAAACCCTGAAGATTCCCTCACAACGTCAGAGAACTCGGACGACTGCTCGCCATGTGAGGGGGCTGCGGAAGCTCGCCTACTAGCGGGTTTAGGGTTTAGGCTTGAGGCTTTTAGGGTTTAGCGTTTAGGGTAGTGGGATAGTGATGTAGGACAGAATCTTCTTCACCTCCTGCTCCTGCACTTTCGCATCCTAGGGCTGCTTGCCACTTCCGCAGTCTGTGCTGGATCTCCGCCATCATGCGGCGCTTCTGGAATCCGGGGCCCACCGGCACAGGACAGTAAAAATAAGGAACCTCAAGAAATAGTATTGCTTATACTGCGAGTATCAATGATTATTGATATTGTTATTTGCAGTTTTGGTTTCCACTATGATTGTGATGAGGCCTGCTGCATGAGGCCAACCATCCGTGAAGTCAATTTGCCCTGTATGGGCAGTTCCCGTCGAACTAATAGAAAGAATCCGAGACTTTACAAACGGGTCTGCAGGATATTTAGTTTTAGCACTCAAATCCTAAACCCTGAGGCGCCGATATGATTTCTAGTCTTGGTATCAACTAACTAGTCCAACTAAAAGTCCAGCCTTGTGAAAGCTTTGGACAAGAGCAGCTTGGGCGCAAAAGGCTTGAGACTTAATGTCAATTACGTGAAGGAAACAAAGAACAGCGGTACTATTAGATGCTGCATGGCAAGTGAAACGCCGTATTGATTCTGATACAAAACAAAAAGACTTAAGCCCTAAACTCCCTAAACCTTCAAAAACGACTTGAACCCCAGCCGACAGTAAGCCCTTCCCGAAGAGAGAGTTTAGGGTCTGGGGTCTGCGGCTTACCTATAGTCTCCATTGTAGTTCCTTTTTTTGGTTATCCATTTTATGGTAAGGATCCTATAATAGGATTTTGGATAACCAAAAAAATTGCCAAAAAAAGGAACTACAATGGAGACTATAGGTAGGGTCGATTGTAAACCCGAAGCCGGATCGATCGAGGTCTCTACACCCGGACCTTGCATCCTTCACGGACCAAGATCGACCACTCTGAACTTCTATTCCGGCGACGACCCCCACCTTCGAAATCAGTGGACAAAGCAGGTAGGTTATGAGCCCCTTAGGTCCTAAACTTTAACAATAACCTCATACTTGTGTAATGATCAGATATTCCCATGCAATGCCCTTTCAATGTAGCCTACTTACTGAGCCCTGGATCAGGCCCCCGACCTTAAGCCCAGATATCATTTTTAGAACAAGGGCAAACTACACAGCCCACTGCAAGACCAACCTCAGCAAAGCCGTGGGGGACCCCGAACAACACGCAAATAACTACCCAAAAGCACTCTTAACAACCCTATAGAAAAACCCTAACACAAAACCTACAAACCTGAAACAAGTACCTACAAGCACTTAACAAAAACCTACAAACACTTACACAAAACCCGCGGCCTTCTTGATTTTTGGCGGTTGCGGAGCTGCGGGACTCCTTGGAGCTCGCTCGAAAGGCCCTCGACCCCTCCTGCCGGAGTGTCCTCGGAGAGTGGCGAAAACGTAACTGAAACTAGGGGTTCAGGTATCTGTCCATATCTATATCTATAACTATATATCATTATATATCCATACCCATACATACATACATATATATATATATATATATATATATATATAGGAGCTTCACAGGATGTTTATGTGCGCAAGGGCTTTTTCAAGATTGTCACGGGTGTAGGTGTTAAACCGGAGGATAGGGCTCCTCAGACATTCAACATATACCCTAAATAGTAGGATCCGTATTATAAGGACCGCAAAATAAGGCACCCCGAATTTTCGGAAACTCCCATGTTCTTCTAATGCTTTGCAAGGTCTTCCGGGATTGTATTGGATTTTAATATGCGCTTGTCAAACGCCTTCATAGGTCTCTCTCCCTGGTTTTGCAACAGTTGAAAACGACATGACAGCGTTTTAAACGGTCTTTGAGCGGGTCTATGCGAATGTGGATGGTTGGGGGATTGTGGCGATGTTGCTGTTGCTGTTGTTGCTACTACGTTCCTTTTGGGGGTTCGTATATAGAACCCTATATGTAAGGTAATCCCAAAAAGGTTACTAGTTTGTTGTATTGCCCTAATCCAGAACCCTTGAAGCTCTAAACCCTCACGTCTGGGGCGGGCTAGGGTAAACTCTTGCAAATTGCAAACCCTATGTCCCTATGTAAGTCCAGCGGCGCGCCCAGCTCCCCACCGCTTGGTCGTCGCCGCGGCTCTGGCGTGGCATGCTCCAAGGTCGGTCGCCTTCAGACAAGAGGAGTTGAAAGTGTAAGGGGTCTTCGGGTTTTCGGATTTGGAGCTTGGGGGTTGGAAGGCTTCTACAAGGTTTAAGCTTGCGATGTCCAGATATGAACTTCTTTATGGTTTGGTGTATGATTTACCTATGGGTTTTCATTTTGGCAGGACTGGTCGTCACAAGTTATACATGTTTTTACAAGGCTCGGGGACGTCCCCCGCACAGACACATTCCAATTGTGCGCACAAGCCGTATGCAGCCGGCACACAAAGAAGACCGGCCCAACATCATACTACCAATGGCAACAACAACCACAACGACAACAGCAGCAGCAACAACGGCGACGGCCGTACTCATGACAGTAACTCAGTAACAAGAGCAAGCATGTGAAAGGCTCTCTCAGAACGGAAAAGAAAGTACGTACTGTTCGAGGCATGATCGAACCGGCACTGGTATAGGAATACGAAGCATCAGTCCCAAAAGGCAACTACACTCTTCATGATATCCAGCAATTTTCTTAACAAGCGGCACCACTGTGATCATCCTCAGCCCAATAGTCACAACATGGATGCCACATAGGGTCAGGTTGCAGTAACTGCAATACTGCTTGCGCCGTCGTGCTGCGACAAAAAAGGTGCTGTCACTGTTGTAGATTGAATTTTGTTGACTCTACGCGTGCTATCAGTATTAGGCTTGCACTGCTATCGCTATCATCCAGTCCAGACTCACAGATAAATTAGTCTCGAATCCCCAGCCGATTGCTCTCTCCGTGAGCCTCCGTGGTGATCTGAAGGCATTTGGCGCCTTCTTGGCGCTATCGCGAGCCTATAGGACCAGCTCAAGGCTCAAGGGGATGTGGAGGAGGCAATGATGCTTAACCTTCGACTCTAAATCCGGGCCTTGCATTTCCCAATATTCGGGTTTAGGGCCATGGGCCAAATCGGGAGGCCGTAGTTAAATTAGGCCGCACCTTCGGCAGCCAATGCTATGCTACTTCTGGCAGCCAGTGCTATGCTACTTCTGACTCTTTTTACCCACGGCATATCTGAGTTACAGAATAGTCACCTCCGCCTGGGAAAAGAATCAGCTTCGGCTTCAGAATTTATTCCTTCAGATTCGGGATTCGGGCGTCGGGAAGAGTGCGGTGGGGAATTGCATGGGGGTTGAAGGTGCCGTTAAAGCTTAGGGTATCTTAGGGTTGTACAAGGGGTGTGAGGAACATGTCCTACATTGTCGAAAACTCGGAATGATGTTGAAATCTTGAAAATTTGCTGTTGAAGCTCTGGCACAGTTGATTTCGAGGTAGAGCCCTGTCAACTGCCCTCTAAACAGAACACCAGGAACAAGTCCTGAGTGCAGTGCTGGCTCAGAGAGACTCTTTAGGCAGAAGGAAAGCTGAAATGCAGCACGGAGCACACGAAAGACAACTTGTTCTCAGCACACGAAAGACAACTTATTCTCCTAAGCCAAAACTTCTCCCTGAAGCAGTCGCGAACCCTACAACCCCTGAGCCCTAACTAAACTAGGGGTCCAAAAACCAGAAGAGTACGGTTGCAGGTCCATGTTCTGCATGGATTGAAAGTTTGTGGCACTTAAACTCCCTACAGTTTGCGTACTTGGACCGGGGGCTAAAGCCTTAACCCTATACCCTGAAAGCCTTAACCCTAAATCTTAAAGCTAAATACCCTAAATCCTGAACCCTCGAAAGGGGTGAGGGAAACTGACCCCATCATCGGCACCTCCAACGGTACGCTTCCTGAAGGGCCTGGATCTCTGAGCGCATGCCCTGGCGACACGATTTAGGGCCTAGGTTCCTGAGTAGCCCCTTTATCATAAGGCTGCCCTTTTTCCTACTGTTCGGTTTCAATACGGGGACCCTAAACAAAAGGGGCAAAAGGGTCCTACTCAGGAACCTAGGGGCTTAGGGGTTTCGGGTTTCGGGTTTTGGGGTTTAGGATTTTGGGATTTACAGTTTTGGGGTGTGGGATTTTGGGGTTTGGGGTTCGGGGCGCAGGGTTTTCTTACCGGGTTTATAGGGTTTTACGGGGACATAAAGTTTCGAATTTCAGAGCGCGCGCTTTGTGATTTGGTGCTCGGGGCGCAGGGTGTGGGGTTTCGGGTTTGCCCTGTGAGGTTCCAGGTGATGGGTGGCGAAAACTACTGTCATACGCATACGACTACCGTGCAAGCAACAGACGAGTCGCTAGCCTGCCTAGACCCTCCATCTACCCTCTACTAAACCATAAATACCCACGGTTTGGGGTCATATACCCCCATTTAACACAGAAGAAGGCAGTCGGGTTTCAAGACATGCTGAACCGTAAACCCTAAACAATACCCTATAAACTCGTAAACCCTTAAGCCTGAAACCCCTGAACACCTAAGCCCTGAACCACGAAAGCCCTCGGACTTGCGGGCACGAAAAGCAGGGGTACTTATTATGTAGCATCCACGTTTGCATCTCTGATTCTCCGACACTCCGACATCGCCCTAAATTTTAACCACACCAGACACACATATACTCTTGTACATCTACATCTGCATCTACATACAAGTATACATCTACATGAACAAATATGCATATACAAGTACATATATAACACGTGTCGCCCAAAATCCTTTACCAATATCTTAAGCACACAGACACACACTCACACAGACACACGTTTACATATTGCCTTAAGCCCTAAATTGACCTTTTAAAGAAAACACACAAGACCCGATACCCTAGCCCTAGCCCTTCAATACGAACCCCCGATGAAAGGGTACCGTCATCTACCGCCTAAGACCCAAACCACCAACATCCCTAAACCCTTGCAGAACCCTTATGGCTAAAACCCGTGGAAGACCCCATTAGCAACCGCTCTAACACCCAACAAGACCCTAGAGCAAAACCATCAACAAAAACAAACTCTTACAAACGTTAACTTGACATCCTGCAAGACCCCACCACTAAAATTCCTAAACCCCAAAACCAAAACAAAAAAAAACAAGCACCAAAAAAAAAAAAAACAATCTGTCTGCTTTCGGCCTTCGCGCAGGGCCTGGCTCCTCGAGTCTCGACACTCGAAACCTTGGCGGGTTCAGCCTTTTTACCGGATTTAGGGTGTATATATATATATATATATACATACATACATACATATATACATATATATATATATATATATATGATATATATATATATCTTATAAACGACTGATAAGTCGTTTATAAGGGGTTCAGGTGTTAGGGTTCTTATGGTCGCTGGCCCCATCACCCCGCAGCTCTAAAATGCTCCAAGGCGCTAGAAGAGGCATCGAGCCTGATTTCGATCTGGGACGCGGCCAGGACGCTCGAGCGGGAACCAACCGCGCCTGGCCATCACACTTACATGGGTAGTTCTCTGAATTAGGATCCCCTTCTAGGTCCCCAAAGCAGTAGGAAAATGGACTCTAATAAACCCTAGACCCTGACCCTTATGAAAAGGACCCTGGAAGTCAAACCCTCGAGCCCGAATCGACGAGGGTTTCGGCAAGTTTGAGGTTAAGGGTTGGGATTTTACAGGCTTCTGTAAGTGTTTTTTTCTAGGTTTTACAGCGCCTTACAGGAGTTTGGGTTCTACATGGGTTCTTTCGGGTTGGGGGCGAATCGTTAAACAGCTTGTCATTTGATGCTTAAACCGAAAAGAATTGTTGCAACCAAGTGCCTGAGAATGACCGCCAAGGTGTCAACAAGTAGAATCTTAAGCAGTGTCCCAAATAAGATACCGTATCTTGAGAAACTCCAGTAAGCCTCCCCCCCCAAACCCTAACCCCTAAACCAACAAACACACGAAGAGACAAGGCCTGAAACTCCTTCTGACTCAGTGAAGACCCCTGCTATTGTATGCCTATGCACTACGGTTTGGGTCTTTCGGCTCAGTGGGTAGTGTTCGGGGTTTAGGGCTTTATCTGTCTGGAATTCCGGCGTGTCGGTTCAAAGCAAATCCTAAACCACTATAGGGGCCTAAACAATTACCAATACTATTTTGTGGGTTCCTTATTATAAGTATAGTATAATGGGCCCCAAAACCCCATTCTAACTATTGAGGCCCCTATACCAAACAGCACCCCCAGCTGGCCCAGCCTGCTTCTACCGAGCTGTCCCCTGCAATCATAGCTTCCTGTGACTCGTCGTGTCGGGCATCGAGTTTAGAGTTTAGTTTAGGGTTCAGGGTTTAGGGTTTACAACTTTTAGGGTTTATGGCAGGCTACGGGTTGCGCTTTGCAAATCTTTGTTGCTGTCTCTATACATGACAACCATTCTTGAAAAGTCAGAGTTCCGGGACCCGCAGATTGAGCCCAACCTCTCATCATCACGCACGCCTTGGGGCATTCTTTTGCAAATATGCAATATTTCCTCAGAAAACTCCCAGACTCCGTTGTATTGTAGGGGCTTGATTATTCAATACACTAGGGTTTTCGGGCAGAATCGTATTGATAACTCTTCATGCCCATTCATTCGGCATTGCAGCCCGGGTCGTGCCGGGATGAGGCCTGTCAGAAGAGTCTTTGGCCCTGAATGCCAATTCAATATCAACGTGTCTCAACAACCATAGCTAGGCCATATAAGCCCCAAAAAACACCTGAACCGTGGATTCCCCTAAGCTAACAGTAAAAGCAATTCCAAACAGTATTAGAGAGGTTCTTGCAGCGAAGGCGCCGTGATCCTCTGTGATGTAGCTCTGAACAGTTAAGAATCACTTTCATAATATCCCCTTGTAGTCCCATGTTGTTAGTAGACTAGGACTAGGATATAATCGCCGGACCCTACATACTTGTGAGGAATTGCAGCGCGCCACCGCCTCCCCTCCCCCCAGCTCCTGTGGCGAGTTCGTTTCAGAAGTGTCCAGGGCCTCGAAATCTAGGCCTCTGATCCACGGGCCTCCGATCGACATGCGCTCACAAAGGGGATATCAGCTTGCTGTTATCATTGAAATCAAGATTTACGGATACTGCTGTTGTCTCAACATGTGGTACGACTAATCTTGCTCATCATGTGTTATTCTTATTGTACGAAGACAAAACCTTATTGCTGTTAGTAGGCGTGCTGCTAGTAGAGTAGGTAATTATTGCCAGTACTGCTGGTGTTCCTGCTGGTACTGTTCATATCGCGGCTACTATAACCCTGTTCCCATTCCTGGTTGCTAGCATTGCCTCTTACAAGTAACTATCCTGATTTCCTATCTATAGTTGTCATTTGCTTTTGTCACGGGATACGTTCGCGCTGTCTTGCGTCGTTTCTGTTCTCGAACTTATGGGGTGGCAGGGAGGGTGGGGAGTTATAGCTTTCCTGCCGACCTTAACCCTGAACCCAAACCCTGAAACTGAGAACCTTAACTTGCACGGAGAGATGGAGCGGAAACGACGTAAAGCCAAGGCTTTTGGGCTGCACGCGCGTTAAGCCCCCCTCCCCGGAAACAACGAAAGAAGCAAAGAAAGGCAGAAAAAGAAAGAGCGACAGACAGAACGATCGACATGCAAAGAAACAAAGAGCGACCGACATAGAGAAGCACATAAATAAGAAATCATGACATAATAACGTAAAGAACACAGGTACCTAAAGAAGTACAGAAAGAAAGTGCCGAAGCGCTTGCATCTCAGAACGCTCTTCTACGTACTAAGGCCCCTAAACTATGCCCCAATAACTCGAAGACTCGTCCTACACAAAACCTAGATAACCCCACCGTCATCAGCCGTCTAATTAACAGCTTTATTAAAAACACACTCACACACACAACCACACCCACACCCACGCGCAGACACACACACACACACACACACTCACACACACACACACACACGCACATGCACCCACGCGCACACACACACACACTCCAAAAATCCCTAAGACTTTGTGAAACCCGATCAAAACCATGACGCCTGCCTTCCTCCAGTGTGAGCGGCAGCCCCAAACTCTCGGAGTCACTCTCCGATCTGTCCCACCTGCAGGGCAGCTCCAATGAGGTTTGGGGTGTTCCTGGGTCTAACCCTAAACCCTAATCGGCTTAGGGTGTTCGGGCAGACGACAGGGTCCAAGTAAGCATGTCCCGCAAGTTTGAAACCGATAAGAACATGCCCAGGAGCACGCCATATAAGCCTTTGCTTCTACACTCGCCTAAACCCTGAACCCAAACCAACAAAACACCCCTTGGATCTGAAATTCTCCTAAACCCTACATAGAGTCTCCATTGTAGTTCCTTTTTTTGGTTGACCAAAATCTCTATTATAGGATCCTAACCAAGGAACTACAATGGAGACTATAGGTGAACCCCAACCCCGAAACTATAAACCCACAAAAGCTTGAGTTTGGACATTCTCACCTGTCCTCCCCGGCGTCGCAGCTCTGCAGCTGGACGCCTAGCAGAAGATGCAGCTCCGAGCTCAAGGGCTCCAAGAGGTAGGTTTCCCTAAGGGTCCATGTACCCAAATAGTATAGACTTTGGGCCCAATGTACCTATCTAGGGAGTACTTTCACGCCAAAGTATACACTATTTGGGTATATTATGGACCCTGAGTGGTTTAAAGTAGAAGCCAGGAACAATATCCTCAAGGTCACTTTTTCTGATTCCAGCACTAATCATCCTAAATCCATGTTCCAACTTTCCGAGTGTCACAATATGGGTTTACGGCTTACTATAGGCGCTTTAATCATTAGAATAGGGTTTTGGGGGCTCCTTATTATAATTATAGTATAGTGGGCCCCAAGACCCCATTCTACGTATTAAGGCCCCGATATTATCGGCCTCGGGCTGTAGGATTTTAGGATTCTAGGGGTCGAGATCCCAGATCCGATCCTAAACACAAGCCAGTTCTCAAAAGCCCTTGCAAGGGTTCGTTCGCGAGACGACTTGGCATAGAAACTTGGCCTGGGTAACTTAGGGTACGCTCCTGACAAAGATCTGGAAACTGTGAAGGAACCACACTCTGGAAGGAAATGTCAAGACCTGAGAGGGGCTTACACAGTCATCATTACTCTAAGTGCAGATGGCTTAGACTATGTGTAGTTTACCCGATCCACCAAATAGGTTTTGGGGGCTCCAGGACACTCTGGTCACTTACGTGCTACGAAGATCACAGATCGGGCAGTTTCCGAAAACCGAAAGCCAGCCTAGACCCACAATAAACCGATCGGTAGTGCAGGTATCGCCTAGAGAGACAATACTGACCCACACCAATAACATATGCCAAAATGTTGAGAGCCTCGCCTGTAAACGACTCATACAACCCTGGAAAACTCTTGTGAACCCACGAAAGCAGGTACTGCCAAAACCAAGAAATCCCGAATGCTCACGCCTAATCCTGAGTCCTGAATCTTAATTCCGAATCCGAAACCCTGAACCCTAAATCCTAAACCCTATAAACCCGAAACCCCAATCCCCCAAACTGAAACCCTACAGCCACGCCTGCTTCCTCAGTCATCGCATCCGGACAGTTCGCCAGGACATCTTCCGGATCAAAGCCGCCTTGAAAAAAATTGGGTTATAGGTAGGGATAAGTATAGTTACCTTACTTATAACTTATAACCCTAGTTACTAAGTTCCATGATCCTCATAGTGGTACTACCCCTGTACAGTAAAAGTCTATTTTAGGGCTACTATTCAGGGCCTTATATATATATATATATATCCATATTATGCATATTATTCAACTGCGACTGAGTGTGGGCAGTATCCAAGGACTGGGGCTTTAAAAAAAGTTTGGAGTGTCAGGTCTAAGGTGCCAGGGTTTAAGGCTGTTTGGGCTTAAGGGGATAGGCCTTAGGGTTTACCTAGAGTCTCCATTGTAGTTCCTTTTTTGGTTAACCATTTTTATGGTTCGGATCCTATAATATAGTTTTTGGTTAACCAAAAAAAGGAACTACAATGGAGACTATAGCTAATGTTTAGGTTTCAAGGGTAGAGGGTGGGGACTTTCGGCTTAGAGAAAAACTTGCTGAATCTTGTTGCACGCTTTGCTAGACTCTAAAACCCTAAACCCTAAACCCTACTACACAATACTATACCATCCCAAACTATACTGTACTGGTATAATATCCGAAACTAAGCTAAAGTATCCTAGACTATACTATAAGCTACTGCAAAGGTACTAGACTATACTGTACTATACTATACTACACTATCTATTATGGTGCTATATTATACTGTGCTTTAGTTCTGTGCTATGCTGTACTATACTGTGATATACTGTGCTATACCCTGCTATACTCGACTATACTGTAATATACTTCACAATGCTATATCTATACCTCACTATTCTGTACAATACTATGCTTTGCGTCTAGCCTACACTGTACGGTACTGTACTATACTAAACTATACGATGCTGTACCACACTTTACTGTACCATACTATTCGAACGTGTTAGAGCTGGTCTTCCGAGTCTTCTCATCTGTTGAAGTACATCTTGTTTGAGGTAGGTGTCTATAGGCTTGTCTATCTTGATACCAGGCTTTGTAGTGCTTTATAGAAGTCCATGTTAACATGGAGTTGCTACAATTTCTTTTAAAATCAAAAAATCTTACTATAGGGTTTGAGGTTTCAAGGTCTAGATGATTCTGAACCTATAGTTAGATAGATGCCCGGACAGATAGACAGACAAACGGGCAAATCGGTACATATGTACAGTTACATATTAGCAAAGAGAGGTCGAAGGAACAAAGATACAAACAAAGATAGATCGATAGAAATGTGAATAGACAGATCGTTCAATGTGCATTTGTAGCATATACAAAACCGAAACCCTAATGCAAACCCTACGGCACACGAGCATGACGCGAACCATGAAACGCAGCCCTTTAGCATCCTAAATCACTATATAACATCAAACCAGGGCTTTTGCTTCATGTTCAGGTATCTTAAGTGTTCTATAGTAAGGAGCACCGGCTACGCAGGTTCTTGGTGGTACTCGTAGGGTGACTTATGGGGGTTGGCGATGCAGACTCTGCCTGCGCCGGCGCTACCGTCGATGCTGACTGGAACATCCGGCACGTCCGAGAGGGAACTAAAGCCTCCTGAAAAGGCTTCGGAATTGAGGGCTTAGGCTTTAATTAGGCTTAGGATTCGGGTTTTAGGTTCGAGGATTTACAGTTTAGGCTTGGGGGCACCTGCGGGTTGTGTCGGTCAGGGGTTTGGGCGATTGAACATGATTGAACCGTCTCGGGAATTCGAGCTGAGGTTCGTTAAATGAACTTCTCTCTCTCTCTGTCTCTCTCTCCCTCTCTTTCTCTCTGTCTGTCTGTCTGTCTCTCCCCCCTCTCTCTGTATATATGTAGATGCTCTGTATATATATATATATATATATATAAATACACACACATGAAAATGTATAACGTATAGAATACCGTCTGTATAGATATATACATATACATGTATTTATATATATATATATATACACAGACACACACAAACACAGAAATATGTCTATACATCAACATGTGCATATATGTAGAATATAAAAATATGTAAACATAATGACTAACATGGCCATACAGTATACGTATATATATATATATATAATTATATAGACATATCATATTCATGAATGAAGCTCTCCTCCTCCTCCTCCTCATCATCATCATCCTCATCATCATGGTCGCCGTCCCCGTCGTCATGACGGTTGACTCCGTGTGCAGCTCTTCATCGTCGTCACCAGCATCACCTTCTCAATCCTAAAGCACCACAGTCATCCTCAGAATGGGTCGGACAACCCTCAACCCTGCACGAAGCCCTTAACGGAACCAAAAAGAGCTCCTTGGCGTTGCGGCCTCAGGCGCGCCCAGGGCTCTGATCGCCGGCGCCGTGTTGGAGCAGCTGGCAACTCTTGGCCCTCAGTTGTGTCTTACTTTGGTTTTAGGGGCTTGGGGTTGTGGGGTCCTTGTCGAACCCCTGCTCCATGAAGACACGGAGCAGCTGCTCTTGGGCATTGCCTTGCTTGTTCCACTGGTCCACAATGTTCCGTGGCACAACACACGTAACGTTAGCTCGTAGCTTGACCATTCGGCGAACCCTTTGCCGCGCTGCCTCAAAGCTCATAATCGCAGAGCTTTCGGCGGTGAGGAAGCATCCCCAGCTGGCCTCAGCGGAATTTGCACTGCTCTGATCGGCCCGAAGCTTGGCCAACTCCTGGGTCTGCTCTTCCATCAGATGCTTCGACTGCTCATGAAGCTGAGCCTGCAAGATCTGCACCATCGACATCATGGCGGACTCTGCTTCCGAGCAAAGGACGTTGCCGATCCGGTGTCTGCTCGCAGCAGCCGAAGTGCCGGGGAGCTGAGACAATCACTTCTTTCCAGAATCGATGGCGTCGCCAAGACGGGGCCTAGACACCCTTGAGAGTGGAACTGGCAGGGTGTTGCGACGCAATGAGCACGAGGTCCTCAAGCATCTGCTGTGGCGACTCCTCGTGCTACGGGGGGTTTTGTTGCGAGTCTTTACTCAGATTCACAAAGACAGCATCAGACCGCTCGTAAGTTATCGTGTAATATTCAGAAGGAGGCCTATCTACACTCACCGAAACGATAATATAAACCCCACTTCATCATCATGACCATTGCTAGTACTATTTCTATTGGGCCTTCCATGGGGTCCTTTAAGGGTTCAATAGTAACGGTAGTAACGGTTTAGGGTTCAGGGATTGGGTTTAGGGTTTAGGGTTCCCAGACTCCAAATAGCCCAAGGTAGGTACTACTTATCGACTATAGACCCCATGTGGGTACTGCTCGTATACTGGAGGCTTAGGCCTAGGGGTATACTACACAATAATCAAAGTAAGAACTTCTATGAGATAGTGCTACAAAATGACTTATTAATGCTTGCGCTAAAGGATCCCCTTTGAACGGCCCATTTATCTAGAAGCCTTGGAACCCTAAACCCTAAACCCAA
This sequence comes from Symbiodinium sp. clade A Y106, assembly GCA_003297005.1. Taxonomy (NCBI): domain Eukaryota; class Dinophyceae; order Suessiales; family Symbiodiniaceae; genus Symbiodinium; species Symbiodinium sp. clade A. The sequence continues at coordinate 7,926 of BGNK01002565.1, read as the reverse complement.
ACCCTAAACCGTTCCCTTAGACCTACATCCTAAAATGCCCCAAAACTCCCACTATGAAGGACCATAAGGGCTCTATTAACGAACCCTTAAAGGATCCCCTAAACCTTACACCCTAAACCCCTAGACTCTAGATCCCTGAACCCTAAACCATACCCCTTGAAGGGCCCTTGGGCTTCGGTAGGAAGGAGAAGTTCAGGCCCGCGGCTAGGGCAGCTTCGATGTCGAGGAGGAGGTCGAGGTCTAGGTCCTGACAGAGGCATGTTTGGAGTTTAGGGTTTAGGGTTTGTGGGTTGGAGCTTAGGGTTCGGAGTTTAGTAGGAGTCTAGGGGTTTAGGGGTAAGGGCTTCGGAGTTTAGTAGGAGTTTAGGGTTTTGGGGTTTAGGGTTTAGGGTTTCGGAGTTTAGGGGTTGAGGGGTTAGGGCTCAGGGGTGTGCGGGTTTATGGCTTTGGGTCTAGGTTGAGGGCTGAGGGTTTAGGACAGAGGCATCGATCATCGATAGGAACTATGGTGCAGGTGCCGTCTTATCCACTCAAGCAGCTTTTGGGGTAAATGCGGCTAGGCTAATGGAGCTCAGGGTGGTAGTGGGAAGGATCCTTAGGCTTTTGGATGCTGTGTTTGTTTGTAAGCTTGGGGTTGGAGTTCAACCGAACTGTCAAACTTGGATCAGAGACCACGTGCTCAGGACCTTCGACTGGGGAATAGCGTTACTGTGTGTGTATATGTCATATGGCTGAGCCACTGCTGAGCCCTAAGCCTCAAACTGCTCCGTGCGCACCAAAGATCCTTCCGCAACTAGCACGACCGAGACCTCTATCCCAACAAGACGAACCTGCCTTAACTCCTGGCCACTTCAATGCATGGGGAAGAGCTATGGGATTGGAGCCTACTGTACGCGTCTGCAGGGAGCGGTTGGCTTGCACAGTGCTTCAGGGCTTCGGGATATGGGAACTGCAGGCACTAGGCGAAACGGAGGCACTGGAAAAGCCGTTAAGCGGGACACCCCGAACTTGCATCCAAAACAAATAAAGGCGGCAGAATTGCAAGGCCTCTTCTCGCGTTTCTGGGGCCTCAGACTGTAAAGAGGGCTGTAGAGCTTTAGGGTTGTTTATAGTCGGGGTTTCAGAAGGATGCAGTGCGGTTTGAGTTTGAGCCCCTCAGCGCTAAGCGCTCAATGCTACACCCCAAACTGAAAACTCTACACCCGAAACCCTAAACTCTATATAAACCCTAAACTCTAGACCTAGACCAAATCTGATACGAAGCTCCAAACACCTTTGCCCGAAGAGAGGAAGGGAGCAGCGCTGCACATTTGCACCATTAAACTTGCAAGGGGGTTTAAGAGGGTTTGGGTTTAGGGTTTAGGGGTTAGGGCTATGGGTTTGGAGGGTAGCAGGAAAGCCAACCGTGCAAGTAATTACACGCCAAAACCTGAACCCCACGTCTTCATTCCGAGGCACTGCCGACTTGCCCGCCCTAGCACGGCCGTACCGAGCAGCTGCCGCAGCCGCCGAAGCCATGCAGCTGGCAGTGGCGGTCTCGGGGGATGCCTCTTTAGACCGTCGGAAACCCTAAACCGTAAACCCTGAAGCCCAAAATCTAAGCCCTAATCCCAAAAACTCTAAACGCTGAACTCTAAACCTTCCACGTAAATCCTAAACCGTTAAGCGCAGGGTGCTTTAAGAATGTCAGGCTTCAGATCCTTGGGCGAATTTTACTTGGAGTCATGGGATTACGAATCCCAAGACTATACCTTCCAAACCTTATAACTTACCAGAAAACCAAAAAAAGTGGGGTTATATTAAGTTAAACTTATAATTATAAAGGGTGTCAAGATTTTGCGCCCTTCGGTTTGAAGGGTGTGGACTTTGAGATTGATTTTAGGGTGTAGGGTTTAGAGTTTCGGGTTTGAGGTTTAGTGTTTCGGGCTTTCGGGTAAGCCAAAAGTCTTACATTAGCCCCATCAGTAAACTCTACATGAAACCCCGAAGCCTGCACATCCTAAACTGCAGAGCAAGCCCTGTGGCCTCATGCTTGTGTCGGTTGGAGGCAATCTGCTCAGAATCGTAGCCTTCTTCCTGCAGCTGGTCGGTTCCACGTCTAAGCCTAAACCCTAAGCCCTAAACACTATAAGCCCTAAACCCTATGAAACCCAAGGAACCCTATAACCCAAGTAGCAATCTGAACTCTGAAGCCCTGATTCTGAGCTGTTGCACCGAAACCCTGAACCTTAGGATCATGATCTTTTCTGGCCTGCGATTTAGGGTTTTCAACATTGAAATCTGGGGCTTTGGGTTCCACGGTTCAGGAGCTTCCAGTTTTAGGAAACTCGGATTTGAGAGCTGGTTGTTGCGTGCAGATTACAATGCGGGACCCCCACTCCACTCCGCGGCTCCTCCTGCCGCACCTGCTGAGCAGGGAAACCTGGTGCACCGGAGGATATGGATGCAGCAGGTTCTTCAGCTGTTGTCGCCGATGCGAGCTCCAGAGAAGCCGCAAGCTCAGCAGGCGTGGATGAGCTCTGCCTGACGACATGGGAATTTCAGAAAAATGGGGATGGGCAAAACAACTCGAAGTCACCCAATCGTTCGGAGCCGTTTTGCAACCTTTTCCCGCAGTTGGACGAGCCCACAAAACACCACCAGCTACGCGCTCTGATTCAATGGCTGGCGCACGCCAGCACCGCAGCATCTAACACAAAAAGAGCCGTGGACACCAAAAAATTAGGACTGCTACAACCACAGACCCTATCAGTATAGACGCAACGAACTTACGGAACTTCCGGGTCCTCGTCTTTGCTGTCTTTGCCTAAGCCGACTTTTTGTCTTCTAATATAGGGGCCTTAATAATTAGAATAGGGTTATGGGGCCCATTATACTATACTTATATAAATGAAACTCCCAAAATAATATAGGTAATTATTCAGGCCCCTATATTATAGTACCCCTATAGATCCCCCATAGTAACCCTTATATAGACCCCTTAATGTAGGTAATTTTTAGGGCCCCTACAGTAAAGACCCCATGGCGAACCTCGACGACATGGTCGCAGGGTCTGCGGGCTCCGTCTGTGCCTCCCGGCTCTCCCGATGGGCGTCCTGAAGGCTACGCTGTCTCTCTGGATCCTTTAAAGGGTTCCTTAAAGGGATCTATAAGGGTTCTATAAAGGGTTTAGGGTTGAGGGTTCATAGGGAGTTTCCGGGTCCTTATAATAAGGATCCTACTATTTAGAGTACTATATTTTCGGAAACTCCCACATTGGCCCCACATGCTCAGTTTTGTTCTCATCTGCCGTTGGGCGACAAAATCTTTTCGGGGTTTGAGCTCTTAGCTCGTTGTGTTTCGGGAAATTTGGGGTTTGGGGTGTCAGCTGCTGTTCGCTCGTTGCTTTTTGGGGCCAACTTTGCTAATTATGGTAGTTCTCAAGGGCGACGCGGAGAGCACGGTGTTAAGGTATGTGAGAGAATTTCGGGCTTGATGTCGCTGGATATTCCAGTTTCTGAGCCAAGTTTATTTTGACATATCTTTTACACATCAACTTAACTTCTAACGAAGTCTGTCCATATGGGCCTTCTGCATAATTGCATGTTCCACTGCATGTGTATATGGGGCCTATGTGGTAACCAACAGACGTCTTGAGTAAGCATCCCCAGCTCCCCGAACCCTAAACCCCCCAAAACCCAAAGGCCCTGAGGGACGGTAGCGAATCTGAACGCAGCTCGAGCGCGGTGAAAAGTCCACTTTTCTGGGGAGCATGAGAGCTTCACACAGGGGTTTCTCTTTGTTCTTAGCAGCGTGTAGGGTGTAAGGCCGTGCAGTGTAGGGTTTGGGGTGATGCATGCCCCAATGTGTTTTTTTGTAGAGGGGTGGGGTTTGGGGGGGGGATCTTGCAACTTGCAAGTGTGGATGCTGCTATGTGGGATCTATGATAGGGCCCACCTTGTGTGGCTATATCTGTCTTGTTGAAGTCTGTCCTGGAGAGCCCACAACACCTAGCTTGGTCAATATGCAGTACCTATAGTCTCCATTGTAGTTCCTTTTTTTGGTTAACCAAAATCTCTATTAGAGGATCCTAACCATACAACTGGTTAACCAAAAAAAGGAACTGCAATGGAGACTCTAGGTAAGTCATGGCAAAAGTACATCTCCAAAAGTTAAAGAACTGTCACACCTTCAGGGCTTCGGGTTTTGGGGTGTAGGTTCACTGAGACTTTAAAGTCAGAGTGCTCATTGAACAAACTACGAAGCGGTCATCCCGACTGGCAGGGAAGGCTCAGATGGAACTGATACCGTAGGGGCCTCAAAACTGAACCAGGGTTTTGGAGGTATATTCTTCTATGATTATGTAGGATTTTGTACCAGAGCAGTCTGACTAGCCTTGTTCCAATTTGCGCCACCCAAAGCCGTTTCTGATTATTACAGCCCCTACATCAATCCAAACCCCATAAGACCTAGGAGAAAATTCAGCTTTTTGGCTTCTGCCGCTGCGTCCATGATCTCCTTCCATGTGCTGAAAGCAGCCTGTAGTGCCTTAGTTGCTGAGCCAGCGAACACACGAGCTTGCAGTTTTCAAGGGGCTTCGAAACTCCCAACTGCTCTAGGTTTGCCGACCCTGCGACGAAGATGCGGGTACTTTCAGCCCATGCTGCAGCATCAGTCGGCCCGCCATAGGACTTCGCACCAAAAGTCGGGTCAAGGAAGACAAGGGGTAAAACGAAGAGTGCCAGATATGCCCATTGTAGATCATGAGCCTGCTAGGGGATTGAAAGCCACCAAGTCTCCCTTCCTGATCTTCTTGCCCTTCCTGCTCTCCTCTTCTGAGCATCGTTATTTGTCCACGCATGGTTGCTGATCACTGTAGACATGTGGCAATGTAATCTGTTGACGTGACGCACACGAGTTTCCTACAAAGTGGGTTGCGTTATCTTGGCCCATCTAGTGCTCTCAAGTTGTAATATGAGATGCTGTAACATCCCGAGATAGTGATCACTGCGTGGTGTGTGTGTGTGTAATTTTGTGTATTCTTCTCGTCGGTATTCGCCAGGCGGTTCGGACTATTGACATTGCAAAGTGTATGTCACAACTAACGTATCAACTCTCTCTTAACCTTAGTTCGGCTATGTCTGAACACGGCGTCCTTGCCTGTTCATCCGAAAAGGCTCCACGTGCACCAGCTCGAAGAGCCCAGCATGATCTTCGCCTCTGGGCACTGCCGGGCCCGGCCAGAGGCCAGCACAGGTGCCACAACCTCCCAAAGAGTGGCTTGGCTTGGGTTTAGGGTCTGAAAGAGTTTAGGTATAAGGGATTGGGGTTGGGTCCATTAGACTTTTTGAGGCTGTAGGCGTTAAGGCTCACAGCTCTAGGGTTCACAACACCTTAAGATTAGTGTTCAAGGAAGACTAGGACACCCTAGATCCTAATTTCCGAATCCTAAACCCAGACTAAAAGCTGTAAAACTCAGGAGCTGTGGGGGCACATCAGGTGCATGGAGCCAGGATCAGCCACGCAATTGCCACCTTGGGCCCAACTCCTCACTTGATCGGCTTTAGGGTTCGGGGTTTAGGGTTCGGGGTTTACGGCTTTTTCGGATCGTGGGCCTAAGATGAAGGCTTCAACTTCTGAGGATTCGGATCTACAAGTCGAAGGTCCAGCGATTGGAGGGAAAGGGATGCTTTGACTTTAGGTGTCGGGTCATGGGGTCGGTCTATCTGACGGTTACAGGCTCAGAGATGTCGATCGTTGCTGGTTCATCGTACGCTGGCCTTTGCCGAGTGCATGCTTACTCACAGGATAGAGTTCAAAGTCCGAAGCGTTTATCTGGGTTCTTGTTAAGGGCCTTAATAAAAGGTAGCAATAATAGGGACCTGTGGTATATATTATGGTTTCTTTAATTATGGTAACTTCGTTTAAACCCCTTAACAAGAACCCAGTCTGTTATAGGCTTACTTAGATCTGCGTAGCCCGGCTCCACCCTCTCCCAGGCACCCTGAACCCTCGAAAATTGGAATAATGTTTTAGGGTATATTATACTATACTTATATGAAGGAACCCTCAAAACCCTGTTCTAATTATTACAGTAAGGTCCCTACATTAGATAAAGTCCTGAAGCAGAATGAATGCTTTACATGCAGACAAAGCGTCTCACATGCAAGGTGCCGATCCAAACCTAGGAGGACGCCAAAGTGTCAGGCTCCGGACTTCTAGGGCCTTGGATAGGTTTTTTTTTGAAGGCCCTTTGTCCGTCTGCAAACTGTCTTTGCTACAGAAAGCCCAGATTGGGCAGGATAGGTAGGGTTTAGCGTTTAGGGTTTAGGTTTTGGGGGTTTAAGGTTTAAGGTTTAGGGGTTTAGGGGTTTAGGGTTTAGGGTTTTTAGGGTTTGGGGTTTTAGCGGTTTAGGGTTCCCAGGCAGTCTACACATATTCTACATTGTGAGTAATATGCCGAAACTCCTAGATCCAGGGAAGCACCTAAACGTCGGGAACCGCATTAGCTCGCATATTCAATCTAAAGAAACCGTGTTCCCTGCAGGCCCAACCCTCTAAAGCCCTAAACCCTACATCCTAAAACCCTAAACCCTAAACCCTATAAAGCCCTAAACCCTACATCCCAAAACCCTAAACCCTATAAAGCCCTAAACCCTACATCCTAAAACCCTAACAGCCCCCCTTAGCCTAAAGCCTAAATCCCAAAAGGCTTTGATACAGAACAGTTATACAACTCATCTATTTTCCTTGAATCTAAGTGGCCCTTAAAGGAACCCTAAAGCCCTTCAATACCCGTCCAAAGCCCTTATAGAAATGCACCAACCAAACAGAAAAATCTTCTAAACAAAAACTCGGCCTTACGGAACCCAGCTCCACTCCTGCACCGGGCAGCAGAGGCCACAATGGTCTTGCCCATGCCCTCCCCACAGTCGGTGATACGCATCCTCGGGCTTTCTTCGGGAATGAGCATCCTTCTCGGCATCTATGGGGTTTGGGGGTTCATATCTGACGTTGCAAGAACTGCTATGGGTTTGCGATAGATCTGCAGTGTTGATTCAGGGGGTCTAGGAGGGCTCTATAGGACCACTAGATATCTGTACGGCTCCGCTGAGGGGCTGTAGGGGTCCTTACCATAAGGCTCCCCATAAGGCTTCCATAAGGGCATAAGGGCGCTCTTAGGCGTGGGCCTTGGGATTGGGTAGTTCTGGGTTCGGCCCCCCTCGGATTTACAGTTTCGGGGTTCGGTTTCGGGTGTAGAGTTCATTGGTACGCTGGCAGTGAGAGGGCAAGCCTAGGCCTTTAAGCTAAGCAGCAACACCACCAGAAGAGCCTAACAAAAACTCCCAAATCTCTCAATCCCAAAGGAGTCCGAAACCCCAAAACGCCAAGAGCCTTAGACCCTAAAGCTCCAAAGCCCTAACCTGAAAGCCGGCTACCCTAAACCCCAAACCTTCAATAGACAAACCACATGGGAGTTTCCGAAAATTAGGGGGTACCTTATTTTCGGGTCCTTATAATAAGGATCCTACTGTTTAGAGTACTATATTGGGGTCCCCTATTTTCGGAAACTCACACATAGCGTTTTCCTGGATCCGGATCCTTTTGCGAGTTCTTCTCTTTGGGTCGTTAAGCACAAGCCCGGATCGTGGGTTACAGACCGAAACGTTAAAATGGTTTTAAGGTTTAGGGCGTAGTGCCTAAGGCTTGATAGCCTAAAGCCCTGAACCCAAAACCCGAAACCCTGAAGCCCCAAACCACAAGCCAATCAAACAGAACGGTTTAGAGTTTAGGGTGTATAGGGCTACCCATAGGCTCCATAGTAGTTCCTTTGGTGTGGCCCCGGCCCAGTAACAGTGACCACAAACAGACCCACAACAAAACGCACAAGCAAAACTCAATCATCTTCGCATGAAGTGTGATCATCCAGCACCCATGTATGTAGTC
>BGNK01002564.1:83097-97914 GCA_003297005.1 Symbiodinium sp. clade A Y106 | reverse complement strand
GTTGTCTGCGCTGTGTTGTGGTGCGTGGTGTTGTCTGTGTTGTGTTGTCTGGTATTTGCTTTTTGTTTTGTGTGGTGTATTGTATGTGTTGTTTATTTGTATTATTGCGGGTTGTGTGCATGGTTTGTTGCTTGTGTTGTTTGTGTCGTATGGATGGTGGGTATTATCTATGATGTATGTGTTATTTATATCGTATGGGTGATGAAGATTATAAGGATTGAATTGGAGGTTGGAAATTCNTGCTTGTGTTGTTTGTGTCGTATGGATGGTGGGTATTATCTATGATGTATGTGTTATTTATATCGTATGGGTGATGAAGATTATAAGGATTGAATTGGAGGTTGGAAATTCTGTAAATATGCACGGCCGGGAAATAATATAAGTGATATGAAAGATTTCTGGGGGAGATATATCGTAGAAAGAATTTCTTGACTTTTTTTAGGCATGGTATGTAGAATCGACCTCGTATATCGTATCTTCATTATTTTCTTGTATTTATATTTTCTTATCATGAATTATTTGGAGGTTTGATTTATCGGAATATATATATATATTGCGAGATCGCATATCGTAGGGGGTCCGATTTGTTACGGGCATCGGTAGGTAAATATTGTGGGGTCATATATCATGAGGGGTACGAGTTATTACGGGCATTGACGTCTATATGTGTGGGATCTTATATCATAGGAGAAACGATTTATTATGGATATCGGCGTATATATATTATGAGGTCGTACATCATAGGGGGTACGATTTGTTACGGGCATCGGTGTGTATATGTTATGAGATCACACATCGCAGGGGGTACGATTTGTTATGGGTATCGGCGTATATATATTGTGAGATCTCCCATCTCAGGCGGGTACGATTTGTTGTTGGTATCGGCTTGTGTATATTGTGAGACCACACATCGCAGGGGTACGATTTGTTACGGGCATCGGCGTTTATATGTTGTGAGATCACACATCGCAGGGGGTACGATTTGTTGTGGGTATCGACCTGCGTATGTTGTGAGATCACACATCTCAGGGGGTACGATTTGTTATTGNGATCACACATCGCAGGGGGTACGATTTGTTGTGGGTATCGACCTGCGTATGTTGTGAGATCACACATCTCAGGGGGTACGATTTGTTATTGGCATCGGCCTGTGTATGTTGTGAGATCACACATCCAAGGGGGTACGATTTGTTGCATCGGCCTGTGTATGATGTGAGATCATATATCACAGGGGGTACGATTTGTTACGGGCATCGGTCTGTGTATGCTGTGAGATCACACATCACAGGGGGTACGTTTTGTTACGGGCATCGGCGTGTGTATGTTGTGAGATCACATATCCCAGGGGGTACGATTTGTGACGGGCATCGGCCTGTGAATGATGTGAGATCATATATCACAGGGGGTACGATTTGTTACCGGCATCGGTGTGTTTTGAGGTCACTCATCACAGGGGGTACGATTTGTTACGGGCATCGGAATGTGTATGTTGTGAGATCACACATCATAGGGGGTACGATTTGCTACGGGCATCGGCGTGTGTAATTGTGAGATCACACATCATCGGGAGTACGATTTGCTACGGGCATCGGCGTGGGTATGCTGTGAGATCACACATCACAGGGGGTACGCTTTGGTACGGGCATCGGCGTTTATATGTTGTGAGATCACACATCGCAGGGGGTACGATTTGTTGTGGGTATCGACCTGCGTATGTTGTGAGATCACACATCTCAGGGGGTACGATTTGTTATTGNGATCACACATCGCAGGGGGTACGATTTGTTGTGGGTATCGACCTGCGTATGTTGTGAGATCACACATCTCAGGGGGTACGATTTGTTATTGGCATCGGCCTGTGTATGTTGTGAGATCATACATCATAGGGGGTACGATTTGTTACGGGCATCGGAGTGAGTATGTTGTGAGATCACACATCTCAGGGGGTACGTTTTGTTGCGGGCATCTGCCTGTGTATGTTGTGAGATCACACATCGCAGGGGGTACGATTTGTTACGGGCATCGGCGTGTGTATGTTCATCGCGTCAAGGACACTATAAGTGTGACGTTAACGTCCACCCTTGAAACTGTTTATCTTTGTATGATCCTGATTTCAGATCCTGCAAATTTCAACGACACGGTAAGTTTGTAACGTCCACCTTTGAATGTTTGCATGTTTCAATCGTGGACTGATCAACTCATGGACACTGCAAGTTTGTAATGCCAACGTCCACCCTTGAGTTGTTGTATCTTTGCAGATTTTGCAAATTTCAAGAATGCTCTAAGTTTCTAACGCCACTGTCCACCCTGGGTTTTATATAACACCAACGTCCACCCTTGAATTTTTCCTTTGTATGGTAGTGTTATAAATCTCTTGGACCCATTTCTTTTGTAACGCCAACGTCCAGCCCGAGTTTGATGTATCTTTATGTCTTTTACAATGTTAGATTTTGCAAATTTCAAGGACTGTAAGTTTGTAACGCCAATGTCCACCCTTAAGTTGTTATATCTTTGTGTGGATGATTATTTGGCATATTTCAAGGATACTCTAATTCTTCACGCCAACGTCTACCCTGGCATTTCTGTATCTTTTTACGGTAGACGGAGCACTGCAAGTTTATAACGCCGACGTCCATCCTTGAATTTTTGTTCCTTTATATGGAAATTTTGAAAGTTTCTAAGATACGTTTCTTTTGTAACGCCAACGTGAATCCTGAAGTTGTTATATTTTTATACGGTTTAGATGTTGCAAATTTCAATGACACTGTAAGTTTGAACGTCAACGTCCATCCTTGAGTTGTTGTATTGTTGTATGATAGATTTTGCAAAGTCCAAGGATATTCTAAACGCCATCGTCCACCCTAGCACCTCTGTATCTTTGTACGGTAGACGGTGCAAATTTCAAGAACACTATAACTTTGTAACGTCAATGTCCACCCATGAATTTGTGTATCTTTGTACGGTAGACTTTATAAATTTCAAGACAACTGTGAATTTGAAACACCAACGTCCACCTTTGATTTTTTCTGGCTTTCTACAATAGAATGTTCAAACTTCCATGGCACTATGTTTTTAACGTCATCGTCCACTCTTGAATTCTTGTATCTTTGTGTGGTAGATTTGCGGATTTGAAGGCAACCGTAAGGTTGTAATACCAGCTTGCGCCCTTGAATTTGTGTATCTTTGCACGGTAGATTTTGCGAATTTCAAGTATACTGTAATCTTGTAACGCCAACGTCCACCCTTGCTGCTGGACTTTGCAAATTTCAAGGGCAGTGTAAGTTGCTAACGCCAACATCCACCCTTGAGTTGATGTATCTTTGTATGATAGACTTCGTAAATCTCAAGGAGGCTGTCAATTTGTCACGCTAACCTCCACCCGTCAGTTATTGTATCTTTATATGGTAGTTTTTCAACAATTCAAGGGTGCTCTAAGTTTATAACGCCAACGTCCATCCTGGCATTTCTATATCTTTGTACGGGAGACGGTGCAAGTTTCAAGAATATTGCAAGTTGGTAACGCCAACGTTCACCTTTGAATTTTTGTCCCTTTATACGGTAGTCTTTGCAAATTTCAAAGACACGTTTCTTTTGTAACGCCAACGTCGACCCTGAAGTTGTTGTATCTCTGTATGGTTTAGATTTTGCGAATTTCAAAGACACTATAAGACTGTAATGCCAACGACCACCCTTGAGTTGTTGTATCTGTATATGGAAGATTTTGTAAATTTCAAAGATATTCAAAGATTTATAAGACTAACATCTCTTGAATTGTACCTTTGAATGGTCATCTTTACAATTTTCAATGACACGTTTCTTTTGAAACGCCAACATCTACCCTGAAGTTGTTATATCTTTGCATGATTCAGATCTTGCAAATTTCAAGGACACTGCAAATTTATAACGCCAATGTCCAGCCTTGAGTTGTTGTATCTTTGCATGGTAGATTTTGCAAAGTTCAGGGATGTTCTAAGTTTATAACGCCAACGTCCACCCTGGCAATTCTGTATCTTTGTACGGTAGACGGTGCAAGTTTCGAGAATACTGCAAATTTTTAACGCCAACGTCCACCCACGATTTTGTATATCTTTGTATTTTAAGAATTGCGCAAATTTCAGTTTAAGTTTGCAACACCAACGTCCACCGTTGAATTTCGATCTTTTGTACGGTAGAATGTGCAAATTTCCAGGGCGCTGTAAATTTATAGCGGCAATGTCCATCCTCGACTTTTCTTAAAATGGTAGACTGTGCAAACTTCAAGGACACTGCAGGGTTGTAAGACAAACTTCTTACTTGAATTTGCGTATCTTAGCGCGGTAGATTTTGCGAATTTCAAGGACACTGCAAGTTCGTAACGCCAACGTCCACCCTTGAATTTTTGTCTCTTTGGCTGGTAGACTGTGTAAGTTTCAACGCCAATGAGCTTGTAACACCAACATCCACCCTTGAGTTGTTGTACCTTTGCATGATGGACTTCCCAAATCTCGAGACGACTGTAAGTTTGTCACGCCAACGTCCAACCTTGAATTGTTGTGTCTTTGTATGGTCGATTTTGCAAATTTCACGGATACTCTAAGGTCATAACCCCAACGTCCACCCTTGCGTTTCTGTATCTTTGTGCGGTAGATGGTGCAAGTTTCAAGGAGACTGCAAGTTTGTACCACCAACGTCCACCCTTCAGCTATTGTATGTTTTCATGATAGACTTTGCAAATTTCAAGGAGACTGCAAGTTTGTAAAGCCAGCGTCCACCCTGAAGTTGTTGTATCTTTGTAAGGTTCAGATTTTGCGAATTTCAAGGTTTCTGCAAGTTTGTGATGCCAATGTGCACCCTTGAGTTGTTGTTTCTTTATATGGATGATTTTGAAAATTTCACGGATACTCTAAGTCTATACTGGGGAGGCCCATTTTTGAAAGGCACCGCTTTTGACCGGATTTTGGGTATCATAAATGGCCCCGAAGATTTTGCAGGTGAACCGAATTTTCTATGCCGTGCTTGCGACACTTGGCAAGCCAGGCATTGCTTGCAGAGCAGCTGAAAACATTCAAGAAAGCGGCCAAGACGCCAGCAGTCCGGCTTTGGGGCTCTCGACATTCGCAGCAGGTTCAAGAGTGCTGCCCACATTGTGTTGTTTATCGTGAAGTCGGCCTCTCTGAACAATAGAACCACCAAGGGAGTGGGAAAAATGTTATTTCTAATGGAAAATGTGCACTGCGCCGCAGCGGGGGACACAGAACAGAACGATTTCCGCGTTTTACAGTAGCGCGGCGCACATTCATAACGTGCTTTAGGCGCGTTGTGGTCATTGTCGCTGCCAATTTCTCGGGAAACGTCAAAATCGTAACGCGCTTCGCGCGTCAAACAAAGCTCTATAGTCTTTTTTTGTGGCGCACGAAGCACGTTACGATTTCGATTTTTCCCTTGCAAATGCCAGCCAAATCAATCGTAACGCGCCTAGAGCACGTTACGATTGCGCGTTGTACCACTGGAAAATACCAGATATCGTTGTCGCACAAGCCTGGAACTGTGGAAACAGTGCAATTTCCACGCAAGATGCTGCTAGAGCAGGGCTGGACCTATGAATAATATAATGCAACTTTGATGGAAGATGTGCACCGCACCACTAACGAATGCCACAATTTCGCTGTCAAACCTGCCTGGGACTAGAAGCGAGCCGCGGGACCGCCGCGCACATTGAATTTCTATTTGGTCTTCGACCATAAAATGAGACCACGAGACCTTTCCGGTTATCTTCGAGGCTTACAAACCGGAAGTGAAGTCTCTGAGCTCCGAGTCTTTTTCCGGAAGTGAAAGCACCAGACGTGTTTCTGCATGGTCTTCTCCCAAGAAATGAGACCAGGACCTCTTATATGGGCTCCGAGGCTTGGAAGAGAAAGCATCAGACGTATTTCTGTACGGTCTACACCTAAAGTGACGCCAAGAGACTATGCGATTGTTGCTGCACTATGTGAGATTTGAGACCAGTTCTCTGTAGCAGCCGCCCACAGTGCAAACAAAACGTGTGCACGGCCGCTCAATATGCGGAAGTTTCTTGAACTTCGGCTTTCTTGCTTCCGAGGGCCGTGACGGACGCACTTTCACTCTTTTCTTTCTTTCAACATTGAAAGGCGTCTAGCACCTTACGATCTGCACGTTTCAGTTTCCAGTTCAATTCTCGGAATCTCGGATGGCTGAGTGATTGAGTGCGGCAAGCTGTCTGAGTGGGTGCAGGGGGAATGATTTTGGCAGCCGCGCAATTCCGCAGTTCCGTACAAAGCCTTGGCGAAAGTGTCGAGTTGAGGTTTCTGGCATGTTTTCCTTTGAGACGATGCCGCCCAAAGCGAAGGCTAAAGCCAAAACCACAGCCGAAGGAGTATGCCTGCCATGCTTCCCATTGAGCTGGAACGTGTCCCCTGGTTTGACCCCGAAAACTGGATAGGGTTTGGGCCTCCGTAGTAATGCCAAGGTCCCCCCTTGCATTTCTGTATCTTTGTGCGGTAGACGGAGCAAGTTTCAAGAAAACTGCAAATTTATATTGCCAACGTCCACCCTTGAATCTTTGTACCTTGTATGGTAGGCTTTGCCAATTTCAGGGACACATTGCTGTTGTAACACCAACGTCCACCCGGAAGTTGTTATATCTTTGTATGGTTTAGATTTTGCAACTTTCCAGGACATTGTAAGTTTGTAACGCCAACGTCCCTCCTTGAGTTGTTGTGTCTTTATATGACAGTTTTTGGCAAATTTGGCGGACACTCTAAGTTTATAATACCAACGTCCTCCGTGATATTTCTGCACCTTTATACGGTAGACGGTGCAAATTTCAATAATACTACAAATTTTTAGCATCATCGTCCACTCTTGATCTTTTATATCATTGTCTGGTAGCCTTTGCAAATTCTTGAAAAATCGTCTCTTTTGTAACCTCAATGTCCACCCTGAAATTGCTGTATCCTTGTATGATCTGGATTTTGCAAATTTCAAGGACACTGTAAGTTTGTAACGGCAACATCTATTCTTGAATTATTATAACTTTTTAGAGATTTTGCAAATTTCAAGGACACTGTGAGGTTGTAACACCAATTTCCACTCTTGATTTTTTGTATCTTTGCCCGGAAAAAAATATTTGCGAATTTCACGGATACTATAAGTTTATAACGCCAATGTCCACCTTTGATTTTGAGTTTAGTTGGATGGTAGATTTTGCAAATTTCAAATCCAGTGTAAGTTGGGAACGCCAACGTCGACTCTTGAGTTGTTATGTCTTTGTGTGGCAGATTTCGTAAAATGATGCTGTACGTTTGTAACGCCAACGTCCACCTTTGAGTTGTTGTATCTTTGTATGCTAGATTTTCATGTATTCTAAATTCATATCGCCAACGTCCACCCTGGTATTTCTGCATCTTTCTACGGTAGACCCTACAAGTTTTTAACGCCGTCGTCCACCTTTGAATTTTGGTGCCTTCGTATGGTAGGTGGACTTTGCAAACTTCAATCACACGTTTCTTTTTAGAACGCCAACGTCCACTCTGAAGTTATATCTTTATATGATTTAGATTTTGCAAATTTCAAGGACACTGTATGTTTGTAACGCCAGCGTCCATCCTTGAGTTGTTGTTTAACTGTTGTTTCTTTATATGGTGGTTTTTGCGAATTTCAAGGATATTCCAAATTCGTAATACCAACGTCCATCGTGGCACTTCTATGTCTTTGTACGGTAGATGGTGCTAATTTCAAGAATACTGCAAGTTTGTAACACCAACGTCCACCCTAGAATTTTCTTGCCTATATATGATACTCTTGCCGAATTTCAAGCACACGTTTCTTGGGAAACACCAACGTCCTCCCTGAAGATGAATCTTTGAATGATTTAGATTTTGCAGATTTCAAGGACACTATAAGTTTGCAACGCCAAAGTCCATCCTTGAGTTGTTGCATCTTCGTGTGGCAGATTTTGATGATCTAAAGTTCATAACGCCAAGGAACACCCTGGCACTTCTATATCTTTGTACGGTAGACGGTGCAATTTTCGAGAACACTGTAAATTTATAACGCCAACGGCCATCCTTGTTTTTAAAGCCTTTATATGGTGGTTTTTGCAATCGTTTGTAACGCCAACGTCCACCCTTGAGTTGTTGTATCTTTGTAAGATGGGTATTGCAAAGTTCAAGGACAGTGTAAGTTTGTAAGGTCAATGTCCACCCTGGTATTTCTATATCTTAGTACGGTAGACGGATCAAGTTTCAAGAACACGGCAAATTTGAATTGCCAACGTCCACCCTTGCATTTTTGTACCTATGTATGGTCGTCTTCTCAAAAATCAAGGACAAGTTTCTTGCGAAACGCCAGCGTCCACCTTGAAGTTGGTACAGTGAACTATTTATCTGCGCATGTTTTAGATTTTGCACATTTCAAGGACACTATAAGTTTGTAATGCCAACGTCCACGTTTGAATTGCTGTATCTTTGAATGGTAGATTTTGCAAATTTCAAGGATACTCTAAGTTTATAACGCCAATATCCAGCCTGGCGTTTCTATATCTTTGTACGGTAGACGGTGCAAATTTCAAGGAGACTACAATTTTGTATCGCCAACGTCCACCCTTGAATTTTTGTACCTTTGCATGGTAGTCTGTGCAAATTTCAAACACACTGTAAGGTTATAATACTGATTTCCGCCCTTGAACTTGCGCATCTTTGCACGGTAGGTTTTGCGAATATCAAGGGCGCTATAAAGTTGTAACGCTAACGTCCACCCTTATATATCTGGTTTAAGTTTTGCAAATTTCCAAGATATTGTAATTTTGTATCGCCAACTTCCATCCTTGAGTTGTTGTATCTTTGTATGGTAGTTTTTGCGAATTTTAGGGGCACTATAAGATTGTCATGCCAACGTCCAGGCCCTGAGTTGTTGTATCTTTGTTTTTGTGGTAGGCTTCGTAAATTTCAAGGATACTGAAAGTTTGTAATGTCAACGTCCACCCAAGAGTTTTTGTCTCTTTGTATATAGGACTGTCCAAATATCGCGGTTACAGTAAGCAAATATTAAGGATATTCTAAGTTTGTAGTACCAGTGCACAGCTTTTTATTTTTATATCTTGATATATTTTTTCAATTTTCCAGGTCACTCTAGGTTTGCAATACCAATATCCACCCTTGAATTTTTATATATTTATATGGTAGACTTTACAAATTTCAATGGCACCATAAATATAATACCAATATCTATTTTCGAATAATTGAATTTTTTCATAAAAGATATTATGAATTTGAAGGATATTATATATTTAGAATATCACGGTCCATCACGGTCCACCTTTCAATTCTTATATCTTTATATAGTAGTTCTTTCAATTTTCAAGATCATGTTTTATTTATAATATCATAGTCTATCTTGAAATTGATTTATCTTTATATGATTTAGATTTCGATCATTGTAAAGGTAGTATAGATCTATTATCCCATCGTCCGTCCTTGAATTTTTATATCTTTACCCGACGGACTGCATAAATAAGAAAGATATTATATGCTTGAATAATGGAACTTAGAATTATATCTTGGTATGAATCGAATTATACAAATTTCAATAGTAATAGTACTTGAGATTTAAGCGCCGATATCCGTCCTCGAATTTTTAACTTTCTAATAATAAACGTTAGATATTTTAAAGATATTTCAAAATTATAGCACCAACGTCCATATTAACATTAGTATTATTTTTTAAAATACCAATATCCACGCTTAGATTATTTCAATTTTTATAGAAAATTTAATAAATTTCAATCATATTCTATATTTATAACGTCAATATCCATCCCAGAATTTTTACAATTTATATATATAATTTTTCGAATTTCAAATATATTATAAGTTTCTAATACTAAAAAATCTTGATATTTTCATATCCAAGACTAAATAATTATCCCGCTTAATGAAAACGTAATGCCAACGACCATCCTTGAACTGTAGTATCTATATATATTAGACTATATAAATTTCAAGAAATATTCGATATATAATTCCAATATCTCCCTTCAATATTTGAATTTTTAAATCAAAGATTTTGCAAGATTAAATTTTTTTCCGTTTGCTTTTACCAATATCCATCCTTGAATCTTTTCTCCCAGCATCCTCCTATAATATAGTATATTTTTTCTCAAAAATTTTGTTTATTTCAATAATATTCTAAATTTATAATACCAGCATCCCTTATACATATTTCGGGACTACTATAAAAATAGATTCCAAACGTCCCCCTTCAATTTATATTTTCGTATATTTCAAAGATTAGAAAAGTTTATAATACCAATACCCACGCTTGAACCTTTAATATTTATATAAAAGACTCTAATTATCTCTCTAAATAAATATTTTGGCAAATTACCAAGACAATATGAATATATAATCAATATTGGGATATGAAACTGCTCGCGACGAATTGATACCTCATCTTCCCAATTACGCAATGGCTCTCCAGGAGTGCAATGGGCCTATAGCTCAGAAGGAGATCTTGCCTTCGCTTTTCGAGGCGGCTCGACGACATCTTGTGTCTCAAATTTGTTTGGGCGGTGCCGCGCGGATACAATCTTGTACGGGATCGTGGTCTGCGGCTTGGGTCTGCGCTCAATCCAGTACGGCTTTTGATACTGGTCTCTCCGATGTTATATTCGTTGATGCTATTTCTATGCGACTTGGATTGCCGGTATTCTCGGCCGATCAAGCGTGTGCTCGGTGTCCCCAGATGTTGGATGTCTATGCGCATCATACCGTCACGTGCCCTATGGAGGGGGGAAAGGTCCGATTATACAACCAAATCCGTGATGCTTTCTTCCGATATTTGTCAAATGTGGCGCTTGGGGCTCGTCTTGAACCAGAAGGCATCTTGCCAACGGAACAGGGGCGTCGACCGACTGATATTTTATTTGTGCCGACTCCTCTATATAGACAATCCCAATGGGCTTTATATCTCCATATAGCTTTGGACTTTGCGGTGGTGTCTCCTTTCAAGGATGGGGAGTTTCAAATTGCTGCCGAAAAAGCCCAGGGGATTGCAAATACTTATGCCCAAACCAAACGTTCTTATCATGCTACTCAGGAGCGGTGTCGAGCCCAAGGAATTGGATTTGAACCTGTGGTTTTTGAGATGTTGGGCGGCTTGGAGGCGGAGGCGGTTCGTCTCTGCGAATCTCTCTATTAGGTGGTTGATCATAAAACTCATCAATTTCTGGGTCATACTCGCTTACGACTCATATCTGGTGTTTCGATTGACATCCAACGATACGTACATAGGTGTTGCGAACGAGCACGAATATCTAATCTTGCGACGCCAGAGGACTGTGAAGCCTCTCGCGCATTCTTACTAGCTGCTTCTTGAAAAATTTGAATTGGCAGGATGTTGCCCCCCCCCCCGCGCGGATGGCTGGCGATTTGAGACATTGAATTTCTAGATTCGTTTTAATTTCACGATTATTTTGAGAATCCCTTCGTCTTTGTTTTGTTTTCGTTTCTTTTCTGGCGTCTTCCCTTAATTGGGGGTGGGGGCGGGTGCATTTGCCCAATCGTAGCTCGTCTCAGCTAGGATTTCGCCTACATTTTCATTTGCTTTAGTTCTGAGATTCTTTTTGTTTCACTTGAGAAGGTTTTTATCCGAGCACTTGAAAAGATAAAATTTCCTTCTCTTTTCACATTGCACTTACCTAGAGACGTATTCATAGACGCTATCAACTTGCTAAGAGCTTTATTTATATAATCAATATTAATCTTTGAATTATTATATCTTTATATATTAGATTTTTCCAAATATAGAAATACTAAAATCGTAATAATCTCCAACCTTATATTTGAGTATCTTTATATAGCAAACTTATTTCACGATTCATGAATCTTTAATTTTTGGCATCTTCAAATACAAGACTTAGCCAACTACAAAGACACCGTAAGTCCATAACCCCAATGTACACCTTGAATTTTTCAATCTTGAAAAAGTGTACACTTTGCTCATTTCTAAGATACTTTTAAAGTCTAACGTCCATTATTTATAATACGAACGTCCACCCTTTGTATGGTAAATTTTACAAATTGTAAGGATACTGTAAGTTTACAATACCATCGTCCATCCTCTGCAAATATCTAAGACGTTTTAATTTTGTTACACTAATGTCCACCCTAGAATATATGCTATCTTTATATTTTTAGATTTTACGAATTTCCAGGACACTGTAAGTTGGTGACACCAATGACAATTGAATTTATACATCTTTGAATGGTAGACTTTGCAGTGATCGGAGTTATCACAACTACCCCACTTGGGCACACCTGGGCGGCTGGGGCGCACAAGATGAATAGCGGGAGGAGCATGAGCAGTTCTTGGCGGCTGCAGGTCGGAAGCGGCCTGGACTACCCTTTCCCGACCTACGACTTGCTCCCGGGTCTTAATCCACAAAATGACTGAGAGGGTAGCAGAGAAGAGTTGGACGAGAACGTAGGATGGGAATGATGAGGAGCAAGACAAACAAGCGACAGAAGCGTTTCAAACGTCGTTTTTTGGCTTTCCTCTTGATGGAGTGCAGGTGCTTAGCTTTGACATTGATGAAGCAAACACTTGAGAAGCATGCTGATCGTAAGAAGCAAACTACTCCTACTCCATCTGAATCTGCGGCAGCTCCAAAGCCTGCTTTTTTCTCCATTCCACGCAACGATTGCCGTGTTAGCTCGCCAAGTCCCAGACTAAAACACAGGCGGAGTACAGCTTTGGATCGCCTCGACATGAGACCTCCGCATTGCCAGCCCAAGCTGCCTCTTGAGGTGGGCGACGTGGGGAGTTGCCTAGCAGAGACCTAAGCCTAAGCTGTGCTGCCTAAGCAGTGGCGAATTTAAGAACGGCCAGGCTGCAACGGTTGCGGTGACGGAGGAGCCGAGATGAGAGCCACACCCATCGGGTACCATGCTACGGTGCTGCTACGGTGCATCGTGAGCGATGAGAACGCCGCGAGCGCGGATAACCCCGGCCCTTAGCCCCTTGAAAGCGCAACGTACCGCCGAGAGGCAGAGGCCACCTGACAGGCTCTTAAGGATCGGCAGGCGGCCGTTGCTGGCAAGCTGGCTTCTCTATGCCAGAGGCCTGTCACTGCGTGACTGATGCCCTCAAAACGGAGACGGCTAGCAAGTCTTTGTGCTGCAGCCATGACCATCGACTGACCGGGCAGGAGCGCCACGCCACGTGGGAAGTCAAAGACTCGAAGTGACAAGAGGGGCAGACAGTCGGTCAAAACTCTGACTCCAAGATGCCTCCAGCAACTTGCAGCCGACGGGCAGAAATGTCAAGAGGCTCCACTCCTCAAGCGCCGCCTCTACCACCTCCCTGGCGAACGGCAGACGACGCCATGTGTCTCGATGCCGCGCACACGACCATGTCAAGACCCCAGTCGATGCGGCACGGAAGCCTGTACCCGTGCGCAAACCCATCATACTCGATGTGGATCGTGCCCTGGCGCGGCATGCGGAATTCGTATTTCTGCGAAGTTGTAGTCCTGGCTTTGTCGTTCTCAGCGGCCGGCACGTCCAGCGATCCCTACTTACCATGAAAAAATGCTCCCGTCCTGTGCTTCGGGACCTAAGCGGACGTCAACTTCAACAGCTGAGAGAAGGAAGCAGCCTTGTCCGCATCCCCGCGCCGTACTAGTAGCACGAGTCCAAAACGCAGTCTGACAGAGTAAGCTCGACGCGTCATCATTCCGCGATTACTTAAGTCGGCCGTCAGCTCGAAACTTGGCTCCGTGTAGGTGCCAGAGGCAACGGTCACTCTGGGCACGGACCGCAACTCGAACCCCTTCCGCAGGACTGCACCAGGCGCATTTCGCAGGGAGCACTCCAAGCCTCCGGCTGTTGAAGAAGGCGATGCTGCTCGTGACAATGCAGCAGACACCTTTGACTTCATGAGTTTCCTGGGCGACACGAACGAAGCAACAACAGCATTTGGACCCAGCTCACCGCCTCGGGCAAAACGACGGAAGACCAGGGCTGGCATTTCCGCAGACACCAACAGCCCGGATGTGCAGCAGGAGTTTGAGGAGCAACCGGCCCACGATACTGACTTCTTGGTCGGCTGTTGCTCGTGTACGGATAGAGCTCTCAGCGCTCAAGGGCAAGGCATTTCCATGCTGAGGTCGACGCTCCGCTTGAGAAAGCACAACCTGTGGTTCCACGCGGAAATATGTAAGCTACTTGCTGAGGCTTTGTGGTACTGAAGTTCAGTGCCGAATCCAGAACCGTGCAGGGAGAGGCCATTCGCGTGGGCATCTTGCCTTTGCGCCGGGCTTCACAGTGAAAGACATCAAAGCCAATCCGCAGTTGCCCACCTATTGGCATGTTGCCTTCAAAACGGCAGCTTGATGGAGCGGGCTCGTTCTAGATTCAGGGAAGGAGTGCAACTCAGACTTCAGCGCACTAAGTCAGTGAGGCTCTCCAAACTACACGCCCGCAGTCTTGCGTAGCTGGAAACATAGCGGGTTCATGAAACAAAGCCCGTGCGGGCGCGTTCCATGTGCGGAACATGCAGAACACTGCTTCAGACGTCAGCAGGTGAGCCGGGGACCGTCATTTGAAGAACAGGCCATCAAGATGTGTAAGTATTCCTGTCTTCGAGTCTCAGTCTAAGGGCGACAAGTCGCGACGTCGGATGACGTCGGCACAGTACGCTTTTCCCTCCAGCTGTAGCACAGGTGCTAGTTACAGACCAAAAGAGCTCAGTGCACGGCCAAAGCAAGCCGGAGCCTGCACAGTTTGGGCTGGGGCGGCTGGGGCATCCCCGCGTGGCACC
>BGNK01002564.1:29943-83087 GCA_003297005.1 Symbiodinium sp. clade A Y106 | reverse complement strand
GGGGTGAAGGGCAAACGCTACCTGTTGCTCAAAGGAGGCGCCTCGACATGTGGGATTTTACCACCCAGACTGCATGGGACAAGAGCCAGAGTGGTCATGAAGTCCGACAGGCGCTGAACATCGCTGATCCCACGTAACCCAGAAGGAGCTGGAGTTGTCTACACCGGCGAGTCGAAGTGTGCGCAAACATGTCAGACTTTCCTGGCATGCCTGAACTGGTCACCTGCCAGGCGCCTCTCCCGCCATAGCTGTTCCTCAAGGGATGCCTCCGAGTCTTGGGTCATGCCGCAGAATGGGTGCACCCAAAATCTTGTACGCACTGATCTTCGCGGCATGATGAGGCACGCAGGACGAGGTTTCGCGAATACGAACGTGACACCCTTCAGAAGCTTCGCTGGCGTCTTCTTAGTGATAGTTTTGAAAGTACACAACCCATTGACTGTCTTGGGTTCAGCATGCTTGGCGTTGAAGGCCTGTTCTTGATCCTTCGACATGCCGACACGGCCGAGGGCGCAAAACTCAATATTAGTCACCATATTATTCAAAGCCTGGCAATCGATCAAGTCGCAAGCCTCGGGCCGACAAATGCCGGATCTCTTATAGGATGCCAGGAACCAGCAAGGAAAGGATGGAAACCTTCAATATTGTCGAAGCCGCGAAGAAAAGGGATCCGTCACGAAGGCTTAGGGGCCGTGGGCCGGTGCGAGGTCAAGAAACGCAGCTCCTGGCAGTGAAGTCAGCGAGAGGAGTAAGCAGCCCCTGTTCCAAAAGGTGCCTTTCCCGGAAACAGGTCCTCAAATTCACTGACAGGAGCTTCCGTTTTTCGGTGGGAGACTGGCTGCATCTTGCTTGAGGAGCAAGGCTTGACGCACCGCAGCAGTGCCGAGCCAGGGCGGGCTGTGGAGCACGGGTCCCAGCATGCATGCGGGGCGACACCCCCTGCAAGCTGGCAGAGCGGCAAAGGTGCCAAGGGAGGCAACGCCCACGGGCTCTGCACTGCGCCAGAGTTGACATTTCACTCAGTAAGTCTTCGATAATCCCAAGGACAAGACTTCGTCCGCCTATCGACCACACATGGCAGCAGCGATTCCGAAGCCTTTGTGTCCGCGCTGATGTGCTCACAGAACCGCGCCGGGTGGGCGGTTGGACAGCCCGAGCGGTTGCGCAAGGTCGACCTCTACAAACATGCTTGCGGTGTTCAACTGAGTTTGGATGGCAGCTCCTCAGCCACGGGATATTCAACAATGACGAACGTGCCAAAAAGATGAAGTCCTGACACACCTCCGAGGTCACAGGAACACCGAAATTAACCCCATACGTGATCACCAATCCTACTTAGAGCGGCACTGCGTGCGGGTCTACTGCACTTGTCCAGATCTTTATGCACATGAACATGAACCCCAACACGCCGATTGCCATCTAACTGTGTATATCTGTGTGAGTACCGTTGAACCTCAGCCTGCATGTTGGACAGATCCAAGATTGCCAACAGTCTTGGTTTTAGCGGCCAGCCGCAGGTATTCGCATAGATTGAATGGAGTCAGAGTCAGCGCCTGTATAGGCCTGGCCGATTACTGATGCCCCCGATACCCTCAACTTGCCTGCATGACCCAAGGCCAGTACGAGTAGTTAAAGATTCAGCCCTCAGCAAGGCGTTCAGACTTAAAGCTTGCTGGCAAGCGGGGACCTTGGTGCTATCCTACCGAAACCCTGCCGATACCCCAACCGATGCCCAAGCCGTACGTCGCCAGAAGTGTTGAAGCCATCGCCTCTTCAACCCTAGATCCGCAAGCGGAAACCCAAATATCGAGGTCTTCTGCACGCCTGCGAGCTTAATGCGCTGACAGCACAAAGCCCGAAACTTGGCTGCGTGTCGGGGGCCAGAGGCACCGACCACTCCGAGCACGCGCCGCACCTCAAACTCCTGCTGCACCATTGCACAAGGCGCATTTCACTGGAGCACTCCAAGCCTCCAATTTTTTGCCTGCATAAAGAGAGCCTTGAGCGCCGAAGGTCAAGGCATGCTTGAGTTCCACGCGCCGTTCGAGAAAGCAGAACCCGTTGTTCCACAAGGAAATATGTAAGCTACTTGCTGAGGCCTTGTGGTACTGAAGTCCATTGCCGAATCCAGAACCGCGCAGCGTTTCACATGGAGCACTCCAAGCCTCCGGCTGTTGTGTGTACGGGCAGAGCTCTCAGCGCTCAAGGTCAAGGCCATGCTGAGTTACACGAGCCGCTTGAAAAAGCAGAACCTGTTGTTCTAAGTCTACAAGCAAATACGTAAGCTACTTGGTACCAAAGTCCAGTGCCGAACTCAGAACCGTGAAGGGAGAGGCCCTGCGCTTGGGTCATCTTGCATCTGCTCGGGGCTTCACGTTGCAGTTGCCCACCTGTTGGCATGTTGCCTTCAAAACGGTAGCTTGGCGGAGCGGGCTCGTTCTAGATTCTAATAAGGACGGCAACTCAGACTTCAGCGCCGTATGTCAATGAGGCGCTCCAAACTACACGCCCGCAGGCTTGCGTAGCTGGAAACATAGCGGGTTCATGAAACAAAGCCCGTGCGGGCGCGTTCCATGTGCGGAACATGCAGAACACCGCTTCAGACGTCAGCAGGTGAGCCGGGGACCGTCATTTGAAGAACAGGCCATCAAGATGTGTAAGTATTCCTGTCTTCGAGTCTCGTCTAAGGGCGACAAGTCGCGATGTCGGCACAGTACCCTATTCCCTCCAGCTGTAGCACAGGTGCTAGTTACAGACCAAAAGAGCTCAGTGCACGGCCAAAGCAAGCCGGAGCCTGCACAGTTTGGGCTGGGGCGGCTGGGGCATCCCCGCGTGGCACCNTTCCCTCCAGCTGTAGCACAGGTGCTAGTTACAGACCAAAAGAGCTCAGTGCACGGCCAAAGCAAGCCGGAGCCTGCACAGTTTGGGCTGGGGCGGCTGGGGCATCCCCGCGTGGCACCTGAAAGCACCGGCCAATTCCTCTGCAGCTTACAGCCGGATGCGCGAGTGCATGAAGCAACCTGGAAGCAAACAGGTACAGGGGGTGAAGGGCAAACGCTACCTGTTGCTCAAAGGAGGCGCCTCGACATGTGGGATTTTACCACCCAGACTGCATGGGACAAGAGCCAGAGTGGTCATGAAGTCCGACAGGCGCTGAACNGGGGTGAAGGGCAAACGCTACCTGTTGCTCAAAGGAGGCGCCTCGACATGTGGGATTTTACCACCCAGACTGCATGGGACAAGAGCCAGAGTGGTCATGAAGTCCGACAGGCGCTGAACTCACA
Source organism: Symbiodinium sp. clade A Y106 (assembly GCA_003297005.1). Taxonomy (NCBI): domain Eukaryota; class Dinophyceae; order Suessiales; family Symbiodiniaceae; genus Symbiodinium; species Symbiodinium sp. clade A. The sequence continues at coordinate 79,803 of BGNK01002564.1, read as the reverse complement.
TAACCCAGAACGAGCTGGATTTGTCTTCACCTGCGAGCTTAACGCCGCTGTCAGCCCGAAACTTGGCTCTGCCAGAGGCAACGGCCACTCTTGACCGCAACTCGAACAACTTCTGCAGGATTGCACAAGGCGCGTGTCACATGGAGCACTCCAAGCCTCCGGCTGTTGCTCGTGTACGGATAGAGCCGATAGAGCTCTCAGCGCTCAAGGCCAAGGCTGTGCTGAGCTAAACGAGCCGCTTGAGAAAGCAGGACCTGTTGTTCTACAAGCAAAGTAAGCTACTTGCTGAGGCCTTGTGGTACCAAAGTCCAGTGCCGAACTCAGAACCGTGAAGGGAGAGGCCCTGCGCTTGGGCATCTTGCATCTGCTCGGGGCCTCACATCGCAATTGCCCACCTATTGGCAGGTTGCCTTCAAAACGGTAGCTTGGCGGAGCGGGCTCGTTCTAGATTCTAACAAGGACGGCAACTCAGACTTCAGCGCCGTATGTCAATGAGGCGCTCCAAACGACACGCCCGCAGTCTTTTGTAGCTGGAAACATATCAGGTTCATGTAACAAAGCCCGTGCGAGCGCACTCCATGTGCGGAACATGCGGAACACCGCTTCAGACGTCAGCAGGTGAGCCGGGGACAGGTTGGAGAATCCCCGTGAAATGGAAGCGGCTTCATTTTCTCGTCCGGTTGGCCAACATATAGATGCTGCTTTCAACATGCACCATGCGCCAGTACAACTCCACCGCATACCGCCATGCCAACATCGCATGTCATGCAAAAAGATGACGGATGAAGAAGCGCCCGTTTCACCGTCGCAACAAGTTAAGTTTTCTGCTGTTTGGATGTTCGCCTGAGACAGTTCGAACACCGCCGGATTTTGACCAAAGGAATCCGCGAAGGCCAAGTGATGGTGAATCCACGAGGGAGCAGTCAGCGGCAGAGGCTGCAGAAGCCATCGACCCTGCAGAGCTCTGCACCCAAGCTGTCATCGCTGGAGGCCACAGCCGCTTGAACGGCAGGCAAACCCGAAACAGCAAACCAAGAAACTTCAGGAGAAGCCCTGCCTGACAAAGAAGTGCCTGGCGTTGGAGATATTCTAGCGAATCTGCTAGTGTCGGGTTCCTCCTCGAGCTCCAGTCCCTGCTGCCTCGTCGCTGCTGCCAGCTTGGTAGGCGGTCTTCTGGATCTTCTCCTATCTCGACAGCACGCACAGCCGCATAGCTGCAGCATCCTCAGCGGCGGCTTGCGCGAATCGCTGCAACTGCTGACTCCTGCTCCTACTGCTGGGCACCTTGCAGAAGGCTAAAACACTCCGGCAGACTCTCTTCTTCTCAGAAGATACCTCCCGTCACCCTGCGACCTGGGCAGGAGCGTGGGTCCGGGAGGCGATTGTGCGACGCGGGGGCACGAAACGTATGGCCTAGTTGCCAGTTGCCTACGCACAGGCACGGCAGCTTCTAACCAGCATCGGCACCCGCACTTCGTATGCATAGCATCATGGACTGAAGTTGTGAAGCAAGGGTACGAAAAGGAAGGGCAGCACCGAATCTTTTGCAAGACGCGCCACGCAAGTGTGTCTCAGCCAGATCCTGCCGACAGTGAGCAGCGCGACGTTTGAGCCCTGAGGGGTGAAGATCGACCTCCTGGCCAGTGCGCCGCAGCCGCACTTAGCTCGCACAAAGCTCCGCCATGCTCCGCTGCTGGGATTTGCTTCCAACACAATGACAGCTGTATGAGGGATTCGAGAATTAGGGCAATTAGGGGCTGGCTCGGGGAGTCCTTAGAGGGAGGAATACAATATGTTGGGGTCTATTTCAGCACTCACACTGGGGCAATGCAGGGCAAGGGTCCACTCGGGACATTCCCAGATGTCCAATTAAGATCTTATCCTGCTGCAAGCCCCAGCCTCATCTTCAGGCCGATTTCAGCTGCCTCTCGATGCTTTTTGGAAGACATGCTGCAGTACCTGGGTGCCCAAACTACTGTAAATAACTGGAATTTCGGGACTTCTGGTGGTGCAGGATTTCATCCATCGACAGAACTTCAAGCAGGGAAGCGGCTGCCAACGTCAGGCAAATAATGTCTGGAAGGCCACCAACCCCTTCTGATCTGCATTTGGGCACCGGAGCATGGAGCATGCTGCTTACCAGAATCTTGGCCAGATCACCCCAGGAGCCGTTTTGCAAGACATGCTGATATTTGTAGTGGAAATCGTGAAGGGAGGCATGGAGATGGCAATGCCAAGCTGAATAGGGAGCCGACTGTGGACGGCCCTTGCAAGGGCGCTGAGCACAAAATCTGCATCTTGTTCTAGCAGGTCAGAGCCCTCAAGGATGCGGAATCCTGACCGCTTAAGTGAGCATATATGCTTTAAGAGCAACGACGGCAAAACTTCGGGTGAGCCAACGCTGAGGGAGCCAAGTGGTGCCAGGAGCTGAGCGGAGACCGCGGCCCAACAGATTCGATCGCATTGTCAGACGTTCTTGCGGTGCCAGTGGAGGGCTCTCGTAATATCACATGCACATTGGGGGCAAAGGCTGCTGTATGCCGTGATGAGCAACTCAGGCGCTGATGCGGCCTAATACAGATAGCAGCCCGGGCAGCCTGTGCGGGTCCTCCACGGATGGAGGCCGGGGGTGAAAGTGCATGTGGTGTAGGCAGGTGGTTGAGCTGTTCCTTGTGTGCTCTGAATGCGCACGTCCACACGAACCACCGCAACCGCCTACCCGATTGCGTGTCTGAGAGACCCGTGCCTGGACCTGTGCCCGTCTACCTCGAGCGCATGCAAAGCTTCTGCTCTAACTCATGCGTCGTGGACCGTTGGAGCGGTATATGACGGTATATGTAGTCAACGGTTTCTACCTCCACCCCTCCTAAGTCACAGGGGTTGATGATTAAGAACAGAGGCTGTTTGTTGTCTTGCTTGGCTCCATCCCTAAAGACGAGTACCTGCTTGGAGAACCAGCAGACAAGAGTCGGCAAATAACTGACATGAAAGTTGTGAAGCCTCGGCAGGCGGCGTTTACTGCACCGCACGACGACGGCCTGTATAACATGAGGCTGCCCCCTGGAGATTCATTATTGATGGCAGGTGACGCGAGACTGCGGCCGTTGAGATGTCGGCCTTGTCTAGAGTTCAACGTCCAGGTGAAGACAGCCATAAAGGGTCGCGGAACACCTCTCAGGCTGTGTGCCCTGTTGCCGACCATCTTCATGGCTTGCCGGCGTAGGCGAAGTGTGTTTGCTCGGCTAGGTGGCTGGGGTCATAGCAGTTTGGGATTTTGAGCCCGCTGGAGCGAGGGATGCCAGCAAGAGCTTTCGTGTTCTTCGGCAGGGAGCTGATGGAAAGCTTGCAATCTCCGTGTCCTGTGCAACGGTACCACATGTAGCATTGCACCTGTGGGTCGTCTAGCCACTACTGCGAACGCGGCCAGAACCGCACGCCGCAGCCTAACCTCTCGTGCACGGAAACTGGTAGCTGTAGGAAAACATGGCCCGCATCAATCAAAATCGAAAGTCTAGCCGTACCCCCTCCACCAGCGCCTGCACCCCACACCGTTCTACATGTTTTAGACCGGCGAGGACATGCAGCACCCCTGCGACCCGTGGGGTCTGTTTGCTTCATGCAACGTCTCGGCTGCAAGAAGTAGCATGCCGTTTTCTTCGCCGGCCATCGCCATGTTTCGGAGTTCCCATTATCGCCAGTCTAGGTCTACAGTTTAAGACTGCACTGTATCGCTTTGCAAGGCCCTGCCGTGCGGTCTCGTGCTGGAGAGTTCGCGGGACTTGGAGTTGGAGCGCGCGAATTGGTTACTGGCCGTCATAGATACTCGCGGCTTTTATTTCATTACGCTGCATGTGCATCCCGTTCCGGCTCTCAGCAACAAGGACTGTACCTGCAATCCTTTGCAGGGCCCATGCTGTCTGCCAGAATCTGCCAACGCGCTTTTTTATGCGTTTTTCTCTATAGGCGCCGCAGGTGGCAGTAATTCCGTCGTCGGAGCTCGCTCTACTTGTGGACGAAGATCGGGGCACCGATCAAAACGAGATCAAGTATGTTCATGGCACGGTTTAGCTGTGTCTGAGTTCGAAGGACAGTTATGTCAGCAGGTGGCATTGCCACATGAGCGACTACTTCTATGTGTGCAAGACCACAGCTGTCTTCAGATTCAATGACAGCGAATGCCCATGCCTGATGCTGTCTGAAACTGGTTCCCTCATGTCAGCTCCAACATCATGGGCTAACCCTCGCCGACATGAGGAAACGTTCCGGGTGGACACGCAGAAGTAATGACAGCATGAAGGGGTAGCATCGCGAAGCGGGATTAGGACAGCTTCTGCATCGCTTGGAGCAAGACGACATCAGCCGACAAAGAATTTCTTAAGCAAACACCACAGGCTGCGCAACCTAATGACCCGAGGCACAGAAAAGAGCGCAGACACATCTTTGCGAGAAGAAGGCGTAGTCTCCGAACGGCTAGCCACCGGAGACTTCGGTGGCTAGGCACAATTTGAGCAACTAGCTAACTAGCTCCTCCCCGCCGGGCATGCCGCTCCGAGCTCAAACTCGCCGACCCCGAACCCTGGACAGTCTTCGCTGTTTGGCACAGCACATCGCCAGGCACACCTTCCGCAACGGAGAAGCTTCTGCAGTTGGTGGACAGGCCTCCATCCAGACGGATGGTCAGTCAACATGTCACAGCAGTTGAGCTCACAGCTTGGATCAAGGAAATCTTTTGCCTGGGACAATGGAATAAACCCGAGCATCGGCACGGGATACAGTTTAGGGTCCCTGTTGATCCAGGGCGCAACAATGCCCGATCGTCTCCGTCGCAAGAAGCCGGCACTGCCGGTGGCCCACGAAGTGGTCTCTGGACAAACTCCCCACTGCGGCAATCCCTTGCTTCAGGCACTGGGCATGCGATTCCGGAACGTCGACCTGCTTGGCTGGCAAAAGGATTGCCGATGCTGCGAAAACAGGGTCATACAAATTTTGTGGCAGGTACACTTTACACACAGAATAAAGCGTCTGCGCAAATGCAGCCTTTGGGAATGTCCCGACCCCGAGGTCAAGCCAGAAGCTGTCACTTCCCTATCCTGGATCCCTTCAGCCGCCGCATGCATCAGGACCTCGCGCTGCGACAAGCCCTTGCTTCAGGTACACGTCATGGGATGCCGGCGGGCAAAACAGGAGGAACATGAGGGCGGCCAATGTTGCGAAAACAGTGTCATGCAAAGTCTGCGGCGGCTAAACCCAGGATAACGCGTCTGCACAAACGTAGGCTCCTGGGAATGTCCGAGTTCGCCAAGAATCCTCGAGGCTAATAGCGGAGCTAATCAGGAGCTGTCATTTCCTTTTCCTGGACAAACTTCCCGTCTGGGGTGCGCATGCATCATGACCCCGCTGTGCGACAAACCCTTTCCTTAGGCTCAAGTCATAGAATGACGCCACGTCGAGCTGCTTGGCGGGCGAGCAAAGCATGAAGGACATGAGGGCCAAAGCTGCGAAAGCAGTGTCATGTAAACGCAGGATAACGCGTCTGCACAAACGCATGTCCCAGTTCGCCAAGAATCCCCAAGGTCAATAACGGAGGCAGCCAGGAGCTGTCACGTCCCTATGGAAGGAGGGCTGGCCACGAGCCCATCTTGGCCTTGACGAAGAACTTCTTATCTGCTCGGAGTACACCCTACATGCCTGCCTCGAGCACAAAAAGCGGTCTTGTGGCAGGTCAGTAGACTGTGGGAAAGGAGTCGAGCCTGCCGGCATCTGCCAGCAAGGCAAGCAGCACTTGCCACACAAGGCCCGAGAAGAGCGGAACTTCGGCACTCTGGTCGCTCTAGAGTCTCTGGAGCTGCAAATGCTGCACTGGTCGAGCTTGGCCGGCAGTCTTGGAGGCGTGGCCAACTCCACCAGGTCAACGCCCTCTTAACCCGGGGGGAGGCAAAGCAGCAGTCGTTAAGAACAGGATACAGCGCAGGGCCTAAGCCTCCCGGTTCACCCAGCGCGCTATGACGTCTAGCAAGAAAGCGGCACTGCTGGCCACACAGGATGTAGTCTCTGGACAAACTTCCCTTCAGCCGCCGCAGCATGCGTCAGGACCCCGCCCTGCGACAAACCTTTGCTTCAGGCACACGTCGTGGGATGCCGCCGCGTCGAGGCTGCCAAGGCAAAACCTGAGTGCTGCGAAAACAGTGTCATGTACATTTTGCGGTGGGTAAACACAGGACGACGCGTCTGCACAAATGCAGGGCCCAGTTCGCCAAGAATCCCCGAGGTCAAGATCGGAGCTAGCCATCCAGGCCTTGACAAGGGCACCTCTTCTCGCACCTTTGGAACATGGAGCGAGGCGGAGGAGCTGCGACAGGCGACTGCAAAGCTGGGCACAGGAGCCGGGAGTTTGAATTGTGGGGAGGGGCCTGAAACGGCAGGATCCAAGCAGCCCATGCCCGGCAACCCTCTGTGCAGGATGAACAAAACCTTTCAAATCGAGTCCCAGTTCTCCAGTGTGGGACCAGCAAGTACAGATCCGAAAGCTGTTCTACTGAGCTGAGTCTGCGCCAGGCTCGGGCGAGCCTCACTTCAAGCTGGCATCGGGTGGTGGGGTGCCAATGCCAGCGTGAGGGCTGCGAGATGGGAGGGCCGAAGGTCAGGCAGAGGCGGTGGCAAGCAGCACGGGCAGACCTCTTCTTAGAATCGAGCCGCTTCAGATGCCTATCTCAACCGATCTCTCGTGCAGTCAAAGCGACCTTGTGGCAGGTCCATAGACTGTGGGAAAGGAGCCACGTCTGCATCTGCCAGCAAGGCAAGGGGCTCGTGCCACGCAATTTCCGAGAAGAGCGGAACTGCGGAACTCTCGTCGCTCTAGAGCTGCAGATGCTGCCATGGTCGGCGGCTCGGCACGCAAACTGTGGCCGTGCAGTCTTGGAGGCCTGTGGCCAATACTACTGGGCCAACTCGCAACCTCAGCCGCCGCATGCATCAGGACTCCGCGCTGCGAGAAGCGCTTGCTTCAGGCGCACGTCATGGGATGCCGCCACGTCGAGCCAGCGAGGCATGCGGCATGTGCCACACAAGGCCCGAGAAGAACGGAATTTCGGAGCTCTGGTCGCTGTTGTGGTGCAAACGCTGGCTCGGTCTGCAGAATGTGGCTGTGCTGTGCCGGAGGCGTGTCGTCAACACCGCTGGGCCAACTCCCAACCTCAGTTCTGCTCGGCCGGAAGAAACTTTTTTCACTCGCGGGTAAACACAGCACTCGTTGTTGCTGGCTTTGGAGGATACTCTTCAGTTCAGGCATCCTACTGATAAGGCAAGCCGCTACCGAAGCTGACGCGCGTGACGAAGGCCTCCTGTCGTGAGCAAGAGTTGCATGCAAGATTTCACTGTTGGTGTAGGGCCTAGGGCAATACGTGTGCGCTGCTTCAACACCGACACTAGAAGTGGTTCTACGACGGCAAAGAAATCAGGCCTTACTGAACGCACTGCCCTCGGCAGTCGCCATGCCGTTGCCGCCAAGCCTGCTCCCTACCATCACGAATCTACAAGCACCATGAAACAGTGGCCACTGTGCATATGAAGACTATGATTGCGGGCATCTGGATGCTGTCCTACACCCCCATGCTCTTCTTCAGAAATGATGCCTGTTGGGAACCAGCCGAAACAGCTTCGATACAGCGAACAATGCAGTTTCAAAAACTTGTAGCGGCCGATACCACAATAATGGGCAGCTGGTCCGACAAAGGCGATTGATTTGCACACCCTGCCAGTTTACATCAGACGAGGGCAGCGTTGGTCCACGGTCCAGTGCCTGCAAGCCGATTTCTTTCTTTGCGCCGTAGCCGTGGAACCATCATGAGCAATGCTTCCTTGAAGAAACTAAGAGTCTCGACTCTAGATGCTACGCAGAGAAAAACCACAAACCATATCCAACAAGCATCTTGAAGGCAATTTCATGAAAACTGCCGCAGCCAAGTCTGAAAGGATTTGGCATCTCCCATCTCACGGGAGCAGTCGACTCCACTACAAAACCGAGTCGAGCCTCATTAAGTGCAGTTTGATGAGTTTGATGTGTTGCAGGCAGGACCTATCCGTGGCAGACCATCTCCTCAAGATGACCTCGAGCCTCCAGCTGCGTCTCGACATTTTCTCGCACCCTCGAGCCTCACCGTCAAAGGTTCCTTCACCCCGACGGCGGGAATGCCAGAGTCATCACGATTCCGCCGGCGAGTCGGACCACAGAGATCCCCACATTGCAACGTGACCCAGGCAAGTCAGATTGCTTGCTTTCCCATGCTCCGGAAGTTCAATCAGCTCCGACAGTTGAGCCGAAATGCCCCGTGCAAGCATCGCGCCGCATTGTACATAATGGGCGAATCGCAACCCCACCTCACGAAATCAGGAGCCAAACAAGCAGGGTCCAGGTGGAACGCTACGTAAACTTGAGAGCCACGGGCTGGGACGAAAGCTCTAGCAGGGGCAGGGCTGGCGACACAGCGAAACTCAGAAATGCCAAGTCTCAGATTGTGTCTCACTGAAGCTGCCATGATAACGAAGCTGCAGGAGCAAGCCCACAGAAAGTTGCAGAGAACAACACTAGCGGGAGCAGTTTTGATCCAACATATGAACACATTGCCACACAAAGCCTGCGACAGGTGAGAAGCAGGTTTTGACCCAACATACCAACTTTTCGCCAAACATAGACAGACAAACATGTTGCAGCACGCCTAGAGCAAGAATGCTAGAGAAGCACGCGCAACGTGGCCACGATACGACCAGTATCAGCAGCATCAGCCGACACGCCCAGGCCAGCATCAGCAGCATCAGAGGAGGCCTGTTTTTCCCTTGGACGTCTAAAAAGCCACTTACCCAAAAGGACCGAAATCTGGCCCAAAACAAGCCCCTTTGGCAACGGGGTTTTGCCCAGCTCCAGATGGGGGATAGCCGAAAAACCCACCAATTTTGGCCCACCCCCCGCACCCCCCGTCATAACCCCAAGCGCACTCTATGAAGTAATGAACGAAGCTCCTTCACGAGGAGCTTTCGTGATAAGAATACAAGAAGGCTATTTTGACAAGTCTCATGATCATATGAAAACAGATTGCAATGTCACTCTGCGATTTATACTGGTACTGTGCAGCTGCTCCGCCTTTGTTAACCTTTGTTACCAGTTGGGCTTCCGAACGGTGTATCCCACGCTCTTCTCAGGCTTCTGGTGAGCTGCTCGAAGTGCATCGAGTCGTGCCTGTGCAACGGCTTTTGCACATGCTTCTGGATGGCCCTTAGTCCGCGATAACAAAGATTCGGACTCAAACGCCTAACAAACTAAGCACCTTTGCTTGATGGAAGCGCCCAGCGTCGCTCACTTCTGGAGTGTTGCCAGGCCTTCGTGTCACGTAAATGTTAGCTCAAGATTGGCAAGTTTGTGCGATTCCTGGCCCTGCCATTCTCGACTGAATGAGCACACCTGTTGTCGTTGTTCCCCTTCGCTGTAACTGTAAGGTTTCGCGCTCCTGCAGTTGCTGCTGCCAACACCCGCTCAGCGGCTCAGCCCCAGACACAGCCACCGGGACCGCACTGCCGCGTAGTAGCCTCTCACGCTCCTGAAGAGATCGTCGGCTACCACTTGGTTGCCCTTCTTCCCCATCCTCATGGTCTTATGGGAGTTGCAATCCCAGGCGTATTGAGACTCCGATCTCTACCGCCTCTGAGGTAAGCCGGGGATGACCCAGGAGCTGATTGCCTAACGGCTTTTAACCTGCACTAGCATACTGCACCCTGAAAACAAACCGGACAGCTCTCAACGACGTCTTGCCCACTTCTGGTGTTCGAGCGGTGATCGTACTTTGCACTTCCAGCCTCGGCAGCAGATCCCGTTCGAGGTAGGACCATGGGCACCTGGCCACGGCTATCATCTTCTGAGGCGATCCCGAGCTCAAATCGGACCGGAGAAGGCCAAAGGCATGCCAAGGCTTCTTAAAGCACCTTAAAGCAAAGGACGGGCAAGTGAAAACCAACGTTGCCTTTGGTGCCTCTTGCTCTTTGCTCGCCCTTGGATCGAAAGACTCGACAAAGCACAGTCCTCATGCACGCAGGAGGAAGCCTCTGGCCTTTACAAGGGCAGGCACTCCTTGAAGAATCTACCCCCATGGAAAGAGGGTGTCTTCGCTCTCGCACGTTGAACCTCTAAGTGGGAAAAACCTTAGACCTTCGATTTATGAGAGCATCAGAACACTGAAGTCACTAAAGCTGGCGGACTGCCGTCGCACTTTCATCGGTGCCAGCGCTACACTGAACTTCGGGGAGCAACCGCGCCGCGCCTGACCCATCCCGAACGGCTCTATGCCAATACCAAACCCAAAGCCACCAAGCCCTGAGCTTATGATGCTCTGCTCACGACTGCCATTTTCAGCCTCATAACCATTGATGCACTTTCTCAGGCTGCCGGGTGTCTTTTTGTCTTTCTTCTTGTCTTTTTTCTTCTTTTTGTCCTTGACCTTGAAACTCTATTTACACTGGAACGGCCACATGCTGCAAAGAGGCCGCAGCTAGGCCAATCACACTTTGTGCAGGTACGCACCTTCTTCTTCTTTTCTTTATCCTTCTTCTTCTCCTTCTTGGACTTCTTCTTGTCCTGGCCATAGCAAACAAGCCCCTTAACTCAAAGCTCTAAGCCCATGGGGCCTTCTTCTCCTCGGAGGAGTCGGAGTCCGAAGAGGAGCTTGAAGATCTGCTTCTCTTTCCCATAGCCGCTATAGCCAGAGGTTAAAGGTGTCAAGATCCTTTACGTACCAGCAAGTGAGGGAGTTTGCTGTGCGAGGCAAGGGTTTCATAGGCGGGGTCTCGCTCACTTCTTCGTCATGCAGGGAGGAATCCCCCAGGTGTCGTCGTGTTGACTGGTGATACAGGAGCCTTGGCTTGCTCAGCCCAATGTCAATGACAGGCACCTCCTGATGATCAAATACGTAGCCTGTTACATGGCCGTACGAGGAGAATCCTGGATCGATTCCAAGTCGTCGCAAGAAGTGAAGGCGCGTGTTTGTTTCGCCGAGGCTCTTCAGCGAGGGTTCAGCAGCATGCCGGAAACTAGCCACTGCTTCTGAGCAAACTGTCTCGCACAAACATCCCAATGCTCAGGCACTCTCTTTGAAGAGATGTGCAGGCCGTTGGGGGGGTGCTTGCAAGGCTCGAGCCCATCGGACACATGCGATGTCAGCTTTACCGAGGCTGTCCTGTGCCTAACTCCTCTGCTGATCGTTGTGCAGGTTTCGAGTTGCTTCTGCAGCGGTGATGTGCCCAAATGATAGCTCCACAAGCCATGCCGCACCGTGCACTGCAGCCGTACTGGCTCGCAGACCCCATCTCGGCAACAACGCATTCTGACTCTCCATGGCTCATGCTGGGGCCTGGGGTCTGCAGACGCAAGCCGGCCGAGCTAAGAAAGAGAAGCGCAAGTCTTCGCTCCGAGCTGCCGCTGGCAGAGCGGCAGCATGCTTCTTGCAGGCTCCAAGGAAGGGAACTCATCAGGGAAAGCTGCAGCCGAGTTCCAACGAAGCTGGATTCGGCATTAGGCCCGGCACTCAATGCACCGTGTTCCGGAAAGGATTCAACATGTTACATCCTGTGGCTGCCCGATGCGCAGTTCATGGAGCAGCGAGCTTCTTGCATGCTGTGTTTCCGTAGAAACTGTTATGCCATGTCAAATCCCCCCAATAGTGCCCCGGCCAGTCGGCTTGTGCGCGACCTTGTGGTGCCAACTTTGGCCCAATGAAACAGCGTTACAGTAAGGGATTGGTTCGAGGAATGAAGGGGGCGTTTTAAGTCCGTACCATCCATTCCTTGCGGCGGAGGGCCAAGGATTGTGGCCGGGTTTGCTTCGCAATCTCCAGCTAGCTTCCGCAAACAAATCGTGTCCTACCAGAAAAGGTTGAAGTCGTTGAAGTCTGTCTACTTTCCGATTGCCTGATGTGTTTACGGACCAGCAGCCTTAGCAGGCAGCTGAATTTTTGAAATCATTCGTAGAGGATTCTGCAATCCCTGTCGGCGCGTTCAGCAGCATTTCACTGAACTCGCTCACCTTTCCCGACTCATAAATCCGCGTGCTGCGCCTATTTCTCGCAGCCTTTAGTCGCAGGAAGCTCTAGGCTTCGGCTTAGGAGGTGGCGCGATAAACCTTATAAGCAATAGGGTCCTTGTCGTCCGGACGGACCCCGGAAATATGGACAAGAAAACTTATCCCGAATTTCAAGAAGCCCTCGCTTTGATTCATCAACTGCTGGCCCAGCCGCTTCAGGAGGTAAAATCTCCTCAGAGCAGGTCTTGCCAACGAAACTATCCTAGGCCCCTCGCGGGAAGTGACCTACACTTAGGACCTGAGGCATGCCGAGTTTCCCAGCAGCTTCTGCAAGGATTCGAAGGAGACGCGCACGCGCCCTTCACCACCTCAGCTTTCTCCGAGCTCAGCTTCCTGCAAATGTGGATTTTGCCGGCTGCCAGGCACAGCCAGGCTGCTGATGTTGTCGAAGGCTTTCCGCGCTGCTTTCGCAGCCCGTAGGCGCTTGGACTCGCTCGAGGGGCAAACATCCTGCAGCCAGGGATTGAACTGCAAGCTGTCTAGCAGCTCAGTGCAGAAGCAACGCTTCGCACAAGTGCTTCCGCGATGTGCCACACTGGGGATCGATACATCTCGTGGAGACAATCTGGAGCTGCCCATGAACATTTCGACGGATCGAGAAGAGCGACAAACAGAGAGAGGCAGCTAGACTGCAAGAGAAGCAAAGAAGGCATGACAGCGACAAGCCTAGCAAGAAATCGGGGCTTCTTAGAGCAGGGAGACACTGTAAATGATCCACAGCACGACAGGGACATAGATAATGACTCTCGCAACTCGCACATCGCAGGCAAGGGTCACCAATTGTGGATTTCAGGAACGCCCTACCCGCAAGGCTTCTGTGAAGAGGGGTCCTCGTCTGAGGAGTCTGGCACACGATCACTTTTCTGCTGAGTCACTGAATGCCTGTCTTTCCTTGCCGAGGCAAAGCAGCTCAGTCTGATGTGTGGCAAACTGTACGTTGTACTGCTGACGACGATAGCACAATGCGCAATCCACCTTCTGACGCGCATGAACTTCGACGCAGCCTGAAATGAAACTCCGGCGAAGCACCCACTCCCGAAGATCCAAGGCGCTTTTCCAGCTGCTGCTGTGCATGCGACAGTCTGGATCCAGCTCTCTCCAGCAAGCGCTGCAACTCTGCGCGGCTTACGAAGCCATCGCCTGCATCGTCCAATGTCATCTGTGTCATCTCCAGGGACAGGAAACTCGTGCCAACTTTTCTGAGATTTCAATGCAAAAGTCTTGGCGATCAACGAGTCCAAGGAGCCGTTCTCATCCAGCCTGTCACGTGTCCAGGCTAGCGGCCACTGTAGCATAATGACATGATGCTCGTGCATGAGATGTGGCCAAAAGCCGCTAAATCTTCATGTCTGCAAAAGGAACGGCGGAAAGCCTGTCGAAGCTGCTTCGAAGCAGCTTGGCCTCGGGATGCGATTCCAAGAACCGTGGACGAGAATGTGGGCACGACTTTTATCGCCGAATGCATGTCAAGGAGTCAAGGGGCTGTGAGGAGCTCTCGGCACGACGGAACCAACGCGGCCACGAAGCCTGGCACATCCGGCCGCTGGGCTCATCCTCTTCTTCCTACTGTTCCTACGCTCCGTTTCTTGCTACGAGAACGAGTTCGAGGATGATGACGACGACCACTACTCTCACAACGGCGAGTGCTTTTGCCCCTGCTCAAGGCAGCAACTGGCATGAACTGGTGGTGATAGCTCATGACAGTCCACTTGTACCTAGCAGCCTGGGTGTTGTAACTGTGTGGTGGTAAATTAAAACTAGACGGGGAGCCTGTCGTGCTATCTGATTCATTGATTGCCATCGACTCACACTCAACGACAGCTGGTCGCACACTGTAGCGCACCCCTGGTGCAAAGGTCACCTTCTTGAAACTCTGCAAAGCATGGGAAGCAAACACACTGCTGGCCCCGCTTGGAAGAGATGAACATGGACTGCAGTTCTTTCTTCTCCAAAGCAATCACTGATATCAAGGTAAAGCCCGAGAGGCGGGAGAATTCCACAGAGCCACCGCCATCATCCAAGAGCCGAACGGCGGCTTGACGTGCGGGCTCGGGCTCCAACCCTGCCTCAGGACAAAATGAACAAGACTTCTCGTCAATACCCGGCAACTGACACTGTAAATTTGCTTGAATGTTGCTTGTGATGCCGGTTTTCTTCATTGATGCATTCGACAGGTTTGGCTGCTTGCTGGTTGCCCGGCTCTACATCGTTTTACGGCCCGAGCCTTTCAAGTGTTTGGAGGAAATTCAATGCCGCGCAGTGTTCCCGTTTTGCTAGGGTTGCATGATACTGCACGCTCGGAGGTTCGGATGTGCCGCTCGGGCAAAGGCGGGCCTGGTGCCAGCGTCAGCGCACACTGTGACGGGCAGCCCAAAACGTTCACAGCACTGTGGCATGAGCACGATTAAACACATGCGCACGGCGATGTGGCGGGAGCAAGATGTGCACCCCAGAACTGCACGGCACTTTGACGGAGCACGATTCAACGACAACGAGGCGTACCTCCCCAGCGATTGCGGCCAGCGCACAAATGTGGAAAGTGGGTAGAACGGCGATGCTGTTCGAACATGCACATCGCAGGAGCTTCGGAATCGCCAAACGAGCCGTGCGCTCCACGAGGACAGCAAAAAAAACCCTACACTCTGAGTGCAAGACCTTCAGGTACAAGTGTTGGACGAGTTCTGATCCAAAAGTTTTGGGCTTCGACATGTAAGCTATCCGTCTATCCAACGATGTAGGACATGAATACATCACCCCGGCTAAGATTCGATGGACCATTCCCGATTCGGGCGCCGTTCGTGAGCCCTGGAGTGAACATGCCTTCATGAGCGCTTCAGTGAGCTCTCCCCGATCCAGCATTCCATTTCCGTCCTGCGCACTGAGCTGCCGCACAGCTGGAAGTTAAAGTTTTGGCCCCTTGTACCTATTTGCGGATCTGGCCGCTAACAGGCGGCCGACGTGGGATCTAAATTTCAAACCCCACTACCCGCCACGTAGGCACAAACAAGTCGATTGGGACCTTAACGGTGTGATGTGTTGAGGGTACAAGTGCAGTGGCAGGGCCAGCATAATTTCAAGTCCTTATCCATGGACTCGAAGAGCTGTGTCAGCTCCCGCAGCTGTGCAAGCGGCAGCTGCGATGCCATGTCCAGCAGCACCGCCTGTCATCAAGTATGGCCCTGCGCGTTTTGTGAGTGAAGCATTCTTCCAGTTCTCTTCAAGATCCTCGCCTGCGCCAGCGCATTGGTCCGGTGAAACTGAAGCAAACCTCAAATCACAAGTCCCATGACAAGCATGCAACATAGGTTTTTCTCTCACCGTTTTCTCTCATCGCTGCCCGTCACGAATTCACTTCCTGCTGCGGGCATCGCGCGCGCATTCAGTGTTCCTAGACACTGAAGGTGATGATCTGCCATATGCGAAGCCAGGACATGGACTTCAAACCCCTCCATCGCAGCCTAGCAGCTATCCACTTGGCCGGCTCCTCGCAAAGTCATAATTATTGCAACTCTGCACTCTCACGATCCACATGGAAGCTCTTGCCACACACAGAAGACTCTGAGGCCTATCCCCCTCTCCGCAAAGTCCTACGACGCGACACCACTTTAAGATCCTTAAAGTCATCTGTAGAACGTCACAATAACTTAAGCTGAAGCATTGTCCTTGTGTGGCTGCTCGGGAATTTCATATATTCATATGTGCTCAATCTCAGAAGCGGTAACGAACAGCTTATTGCTGCACCCAAGCCGTCCGGGTCTCCTAAAACCTGCTCCCGCTCCCGGGACTCTTGTAGCCACCGGTGAGTTAGGACGGCCATCAGGTGCGGCCTGGCTTGAAATGCTTTTTATAGATGGCTGTCTGGGTTTAGGGCTGCACTCTAGTGCTGTATTTGGTGTCGTGTGCAGCCGAATCCGATATCTGACCATGGCCGTGCTCTTGCAGAGGTCGACGTTCCGACTCCACATGCTTCAACCGCAAGAACTGACCAGCCTGGAAGGTTCATCAAATGTCAGGAGCTCCTTGACCAAGTCCTGAGATACAAGCGGATCCGCCTCTAGGATGCGCAAAGCCGAATCTGCACAACCATCCCTCCGAAACGACAGTAATGATTGCAACCGCACTTCCGGAAACGGCCGATCAAATCGGACTGCGCTGGCCGTCGTACTTATGTGGGAGTTTCCGAAAATAGGGGACCCTAATATAGTACCCTAAATAAGGAACCACATAAGGTACCCCTATTTTTTCGGAAACTCCCATGTGGCAACAGCCAGAGCCCGGGTTCTGGTCTCCGCTTCACCTGAGGTAAGACGATATTCCTCATCATCGCAAGTTCGACAAGGGCCCGAATCTAAGCCTCCAAGAGACCCGAAGGGCCATTATATACAGTAGAAGCTCAACTCAGTTTCCATTTCACAGAACAGCAGAAGGCAGGAAGTTGGAACATCATGATTCTCATGCTTCTACGGCAAAGTAATATATGTAGGGGATCCCAGCACTAATCATCGTTTCAACTTTCTGGGGTTCACCGTTAGCGATCTGCGCACCACCTTGCATAATTACTGTACCATCCGCTCTTTCGACGCCCAGCGGCGTCAGCAACTGCGGAGCAGCGCAGGCGAGCCAAATCTGGGCCCCGCCTCTGCCGCTCGATGTAAGCCTTGAGCTCCTCGCGAGATTTCGTAGCTGACGAGGGTCCGCTATCCGCATCGCTCGTAGAGTCGTAGAGAAGGAAGGTTGACATTGCAGTGTGACACTATACGCTGTTCTTGTAAGCGCCCAGACCAGATCTTCGGTCTGCGTCCCATTTCAGCCGGGGCGCTGCGCGAGACTCGCCAAGGGGTGGCCTGAATGGATAGAAGTAGTTGTAGTAACCTGGGCTGCGCAAAGCCAAGTCTCCATCATAAGGAACAAAAGCAACATGCCACAGACACTGACGAAACCGACCAGAAGTGCTTGCACCAAAACTCGATTCTGGCTGAGGGGCAGCTGGGGTCGTCATCTTCGGGCTTTGCATCCTCCGGGAGCGGCGTGTCTCTCAGCCGTCTTGGCCGCGTGCACAGCAGCGCATAGAGACCTTTCCGCACAGCTCATGCTGGTAGCTGCCAGACTTGACATCCTGTCTGTAATCGAACATGCGCACCAATACTAAGTTCTGGGAGGCCCCGTATGCAGAAAAGCTGCAGCAGCCCAAAGACCACCTCAGCTCGACATCCGTGCTTCAGCGCACCTCCGGTGATGTGATGCTAAAGCTCCACAAGGAGGTGCAAACGTAAAGGAAAGAAGCCTTTAATAATAAGCACGTGCGAAGAACAGAAACGCATACATAGGCACCATTGAAACAATACAATACCAATAAACACGCACGTGTATGTACATCTGGACCAGAAGCAAAAGCCGAGGATATGTCAAAGCCCCTTTGACGTCCTCGCATGTGTTTGGTGCACTGAGCTCGCTGCACGTCGCACTTTGCCTTGGCATCAGGGATTTCAGCACTAGTATATCAGGCTAGGAGCCTCTCAGGCAGCTGAACCTTGAAGTCACTACAGTATAATTTATAAACTCTAAACTCTAAACACCAAAGCTACAGCATCACCTTGCAGATTGTTGACCTTAACATCTCAGCTCATACTGCCGGCATGGAGGAGGTCTGGGTGCGGCCCGCGATGCGCAAAAGCTTCCGCGAATTACCTGCGAAGTGTGGCTTCAGGAGTCGATGGGCCCTGCTCCTACTCGACATTTACCATACTACTACTACGACGACGGCGACTACTGCTACATGCTACTCAGACTATACTGTATACTATACTACTGCTCCTGATGATGATGATGATGATGAAGTCAATGCTGCTAGTGCATCCATTTGCCAGAGCATCCATGCCCGAACATTCGGGAAGCGGCTTTCGTGTTGGCTGCAGGGCTTCCAGTTCTGCTTTTGTTACCGGCGCTTTCCTTTTCTGCACTCGGAAGGGGTTTGGGTTTGCGGTGTATCCTTTCGAGATTGAGATTTGGAGCTGAGGCTTGCGGTTTACCGGTCTACGCTAGTCCGCCGACCCCCTTTGTCGGCGTCAAGAAGGTGGACTCGTACCTTGCCCGCCTTCAACGACAAAAACACAACGGCACTTGCTTCTCCCTTCCGCCTCGGCCCCAATCCCTACCCCTTCCTTTGCTTCTCCCTTTCGCCCGTCTAGCTCCGCCTCCGCCCCAATCCCTACCCTACCCTACCCTGCCCCTAGCCAACCCCCCCCCAACCAATCCAATTTTGTTAATTTTCCCCCCTCTCTGCCCATGGCCCCACAGCCGAAGCGCAAAAAAACATCAATTTTGTTATTTTCCCACTCGCCAAGTTCTGCCCCTACCCCTGCCNCCCCGGCCAACCCCCCGCCACCCCCCCTTACCCCTGCCCCTGGCCGAAGCCCAAAAAACAACCAATTTTGTTTTCATGGCACCCTGCTCCTAGGCCTCCCCCCTGCCCCTACCCCTGCCCCTAGCCAACCTCTAAGCCCCTGCCCCTTCCTACGAAGCCCAGTGGCCTTCTGCTAGCTTCGCTGCACCTGTCAGCGCGTCCTGAACCTTACCTTGGGGGTCGGCGGCAGCGGCATCAGCCCTTAAATCGGGCAGCCAGCGTGCCCGTTCTGTGGCCGCGGCTTTGGGCCGCCGGAGCTTGGCGAAGCTGTAAAGGCGAAGCCTTTATGAAAACACGCCATTGCCGCCGACCCTACTCCGCCGCGTCGCGGGGGTCCCGCTGATGCTCGTGATGCGCGCCCTTGCGGGGTCGCCGGCACGGATGCGGAAACTCGAAATTAGCTGGTGAATGGCTGCGAAACGCGCACGCATTCCGTGTGGCGTTGGGGCATGTTTTTGGACGGCGCGGTGCAGCGGCAGCAAATTCGATGATGCTGCTTCCGCCCGCGGCCGTGACTTGATGATGCGCACCGCAGGCGCACGCATCATGAGCATCAGCGGGGCTCGGCGCGCCCATTCTAGCCCAGGGCTTCCAGCTGATGCCCGTGATGCGGGCTTTTGGGGGGCCAAGATGGGAGGGACTACTGCCCGGTGCACGAACTCGCGCTGCCCGCACCTGGCGCAGCCCTTAAATAAAATACTGGCTTGGGGACTGGGGGGGGATGCCTCAATCATTGGCGAAGTTCTTCTGGAACTTCGGATCTTAATTAGCTCCCAGCCAACACTTTGTATATACATTGCTATCATATCAACCAAACTGCCCTTCTCTCCCAAGCACAGCTGCGAAGGGAAGAGCTGCGACTTTTGCATTTTTTGATAGCCATAGTCTCCTGCCTCTCTTGGCATGATGGTGAGACCGTGGGCACGTGGGGCGGCTTTAAAAATGGCGGTTGACTGCGTTCTCGTATATGTCTTGATTTTGCCGTTTGTGTTGGCATAAGGATCAAAGGGACGAGCCATGTGTGATTCCCATATGAACTTGTTCGTGTAGAACAATCAATTTTGCCTAGGTCCCTCTACTCTCCTCTTGCCAATGTGGAACATCTGTGCCGAATCTGGCTCGTAACTTACTTGGCGTAAAGGGTCTTGCTGGGGCACACGCATAATATGTCCAGCCAGCTTCGCGCGTTTTTCCATCAACAACTCCGAGAAGAGCTTTACCTTGTTTAGCCCACCTATTTCTGCATTAGCTTTCTCAATGACTCTTGCATTCGTGTTTGCTCTGTTTACATAAGTGGTATCCATCCCTAAAATCTTCCGTAAGCCTCGAAGCTGGAAAGCGTTAGCTTTTTTCTGCATGGCCTGTGTCAGATGAACAGTTTCAAGCCCATACAGCAACTTGTTCTTGATGATAGCATCATACACGTGTAGTTTCGAATGCTTAGGGCAGTTGATGGATTTCCAGAAAGCGTTCAGCTTAAACCATAACTTGATCGTTTGATGCATTTTATGGTTGATTTCATGCCTGGTGTCCACAGCCTGGGCAATTTGATGTCCTAAATAAGTCGCCTCATTCACCCTTATTAATCGTGTGCCATCTGCGAACTTAATGATATTGTTACCATTCATTGCAATATAGGAACCTTTGTCTCTGTTCAATCTTAGCCCAAAATGAGCTGATATACCTTCTCTATTTCGTGCAACAGGTTATTGCATGCATGGTTTTGCATTTATCCTAGTGGTCTATTTTGGGTTTTTTGCACAGAGGCGACGGAACGAAGGAGGATACCAGTTGAGTCTGTTTGTAGTCGTTAATGGGCGGGACTTTTTCACACCCCGAAAAGGCTCCTCATGCTCACTTTTCGATTGGGAGTTTCTTTCACGCCCTGTTCAGATCCTCAGGGTTTGGTTCTGTGCTCATTTTAACTTGAAGTACATTTAACTAGAACAAACATGTACGAACCACGCGCCCTTTGATCTCATTTTGATTTTTCTCTTCACGTGAAACCACCCATTCCTCTCTTGCGTTCGTGCTTCCTTCACTCACTTCCTTCGTTCATCCATGATTTTGGTACTCGCACTCCAGCAACCATTACATTGTGAAGAGAGCCATTTGGCTTAATTAAGCACCCCCATCCTCCCTCTTGCCTCCGGAGCCATGGTCGCCAGGGTTCCGGCGGCATCTGCGGACTTAAAGGAGTCGGCCTCAAAGTTAGAGATTCGAGAGCAGGGGCATGTATCCTACATGGATTCGAACATCCAAGAGGGCCTGGGCCTGGGCTATATGCAAATACAAGTTTCTAGAGGGGTTGCTTGCAAGCTTCAATGCAGGCACATAGTCATACAGTATGAACAAGACCCTCATATTGATATCGTGTCAGCGGTGTATTGGCATATCACTCATGATGTGTTCCCCCTCGAACAAACGACAAATCCCTTGCAAGACGAACGCCTGAGAAGGGGGGAAGAGCTCCGCCAAGCCCACATCGATGACAACGGCTTCAGGAGGATCAATGGAACACAGCCTGAAGCGAACACACACGCGACATGTTGGCAGCCTATCTTCCTGGCAAAGCACACCTTATCACCTGCGTTTGCACTGGCTATCCAAGGCCAAACCTTCCGAGACGCATAATGTTCTCCAGCTTCAGGTCTTTGTGCATCACGCCCTTGGCATGACCTCAGCTTCAACGGCTGTGGGAATGCAGCCCTGGGCTTAGCTCCATCCATGCAGTCAAGACACAGTACGCCACACCTTCACAGGCTTGCCTGAACACTGCGGCAACCTCAGGTCAGAACACCTCTAAACCATCTTCAGCACCCATTCCACTCGCATGCGGCCAGGTTGCCCATGCTTCTGGCAGCTGCTTCTTCTCGGCATACCTGATTCCCAGGGTCCGTTCGCCTGTACCTGCCTGATTTTGCATTTGCCAAGGTGCGACTTTTCAACCGCCTCGAGCAAGTCCCCACCTGCAGCTCTGGCATTGACGGTTGAGTCCGAGGCCACAACAGAGGCAGAGGCCCACAGCCGCCTGGAAGGAGGTCCGTGATCAAGTAAAGCGATCTGGAGTCAGCGTAGTACTCCTCAGTTCCATGCATTGACTATGCATTGCCACTCTGTTGTTCAGTGCAACTTCAATAGCGAGTGATTAAGTCTTCCAGTGCTGTGCACGGGCTCCCGTCTGCCATTGGCAGGCAAGCGGCGAAAAGTCGCAGAACAGCTGGGTGATCCAGTGACTTGAGCTTGTCGATCTCTTCCATGATCAGTTTCAAGGGATATCCTCCACTCAAAGCCTTCTGCTTGTCAACGATCTTCATCCTCGGCTGGGAATCCGAGCTATCTTCATGGCAAAGGTACCTACACACGAACCCGCAGCGACAGAGTGGTGAGTCTTCTCTTGCAAACCAGTGTCACTCGCATGGCCTTCGTCTGCCGGCATTGGACTTTCCGAACAACACCGAAAGATCCCTTGCCCAGCACGCCAAGTACTCGGTAGTGGTCCTGCGGGCATTCGGAATCTTCTTCTCCATCGGATGGCATGCTGGTGCACATCGTCCTCCGGCCGGCCATGTCTTCGGCTGATGAACATCTCCCTGCAGAAGTTTGCCTCCTGCTCCTCTTCTGGCCTGAGAACCGTGGCATGTAGCGGAAGCGAAGCACTAAACGAAACTTCTATACAAGAAAGGTGGCGCCTCTGCTCGGAGCCTTCGTGCAGCAACCGCCATTTTCTCCATGCTGAGGCCGAACTTTCTGGAGGAGCCCCAAGATCTCGCTCTTTCTCCAGCTTCTCGGGCTTCTCGGTTGGCTTCTCGGCCGTCCGCTCAGGACCTAGTCCAAAGACCAGTCACTAAGGACGACATCGAGGCATCGGGGCCCTGACCTTCTCTCGCAGGCTTTGCTTTGACCGGCGAGCCGGGTTCTTTGCCCTTCTCCACACTACGCCCTTGGCAACAAAACGAGTCCAGCTGCTCCGGCATGTACAAATGCAAAGAACAAATGTCGGTGCTGTATTCATGTACCTTGTCTCCTGCTGCATTTCCATGCCTCTATTTCTTGCTGTTCTGTATGCTTGCAAGCCTTATATGAACAAAAACGCCATCGTCATATACCACCACGCAGAAAGCTCAGGAGGCAGCTGGCTGCCGGCTTGCGGGCCTCCTCTTTTCCCTCCTCACCTCGACTCAAGGAGTCCAGATGAAGTGAGCCAGAACGCACAAGTCGGTTCTGCCCTTCTCAGCTGCGTCAGATATTTCTGCTCAAGTCCCTTGTTACTACTTGAGACCCGGACCCAACCGCCGCCGGTCCCTGACGTCTTTTGCTTCCTCACCTGGGAAGGCAGAATCGCAGGGAATTTCAGAATGGGGAACTGTGCTGCCAACAACATCTGAAACAAACGAGCAAGTACCAGCAACTCAAAGTCGTGTTTTGTCTCATTCTCAAGCCATCAAAGGGCTCCTCGACAAGAGTCGAGACCACGCCCAAGATCCGAACTAAGTGCACGGCCGGAAAGCCTCTTCCTAGCCTCTGCCCTCATGTCTTCGCCTGGAGCTCCGAAGCGAAGCTCTTGAGGCCAGAGCGGACATGCCATGCGCTGCCATGGCCTCTTCCGCGTGCTGCCTTTGCCTCGTCACCTTTGATTGTCACTAAACATGATGTAACATGCTGCTCGGCTCTTCAACGAAGGACTGCGCGAGAGCATGGTGCAGCTAGGGCATGTGCCTCGAAGTCTGTTGTCAGCTACCTTCCCCTCCTCTCCTGTCAATAGCCAGGCCAAGCCAGTGCACACTTGTGGCAAGCAATCCAGCTGCACAAAGCGGTTCCACGAAACGCGCAGGCTCCTCGACCCCTAATGCCAGGCTTTGCGTCCTCTCCTGCAATCCCCGGCAGCTGTGGCCCTGCTCAAGGCTGGATGTCCAGGCACGGTCGCACCTCTGCCTCTCCTCTCCATGGGTCGCGGGTCATCACCTGACAGGTCCAATCTGCATGTGCAGGCGCGGACCACAGCGCTGAAGATGACAGTGCCGACGCGCATCCAATGTGTCCTACCCCGCTTCAACACTCGGATGAGGGCAACCTCCAACGACCCTCATCGGAGGCATCGCACCTCTGATCCGCACCTCTTTCCGCTCTTCTCCTGTGCAAGCGCAGAAACTGAAGTTGCCAGATGCTACGGCTGCTGCGTACTACTCAGTTACGACTATGACTGCTACACTACTGCTACTACTACTACTACTATTACTTCTACTACTACTACTACTACTCCTACTCCTACTCCTACTACTACTCCTATACTACTACTACTACTACTACTACTACTACTACTCCTATACTACTACGACTACTACTACTACTCCTGCTGCTACTCCTACTACTACTGCTACTATGTGTCTACTGGTACGACTGCTCCTGCTCCTACTCCGCGTGCTCCTCCTGCTGCTGCTGCTGCTGCCACTGCCTTTGCCTTTGCCACTGCGACAGTGACTGCCCCTGCGACGGATTACTGCCACCACTACCACTGGCACTGCACCACCACTACGACTACGACGATGGCGACGACAACGACTGCTACTACTACTACTACTACTACTACTACTGCCCAATACTGCCAAGCTAACTGGTCGTCCTGCCGCTGCTACCACTACTGTTGCTGATGTTGTCTTTGTCATGCTTGGCAGTACAGCCTCGTCGTTTCGCAAGTGAAAAACGCAACAATTTACAATAAACACCAAAAAAACATAACAAAGCAAAAGAGAGCGAGGGTACCCTGACCTCTAGCCCTGGTGGCGTCGGCTCGTCTCTCATCGCCTCGGCAACTCCGAGATTTAGGGTTCCAGGGCTGACTGGAGATATTTGATATGCCTACAGCTGTAGAAGCCCCAAAGTTGGAAGCCCAATAGCCCAGCACTAAGTGTCCATAATCCGGTTTCCAACTTTTTGGGGTTTACAATACAGAACACTCCGAGACTTGGCCACACACTTCTTTCTGCAGCTCTGGTGTCTGCTTTACGCTCCTCACCTCAACCGCTACGAACACGGGAAAGGCAATGCTTCGGAAGAGTTCGGGGGCAATGCACACCCAGATGCAGATTCCAAACTTCCAAATGCAACTCTTGTATGGAGCCGCGGCCGCGCCTTTTGCATCTGCTTTCTTCTCTTCGCCTCCAGGTTTGGCAGCACTCGGGACTTGAAAACACTTACGTGCGCATTTCCTCTCCCTGCAAGTCTGCATACTGACTCCACTGGGAGGCTTTGGCGCACGTCCGGCCTGCCCTTCTAAGATCGGCCTTTGGTTCCGGACCTGCGGATGAAGGCCATGAAGGCTTTTGCAGAAAACACAACCTCTGGCAGCTGCTAAACTAATAGCTAAGTCGAAGGCTCGCACGTCTCGCATCCGCCTTCAGCTCATCTGCAACATCTGCTTTCTTCTCTTGACCTGCGAAGGTCGCATGGCTGCCAGAGCCCTGCGGAATGCAGCGCGATCGCCATGCTTGCTGCTACAGGTAGTAGGTCATTGCTTGCTTGTTTCACGAAAGGCGGGAATGATTAAGATGGAGCATGAGCAAGACAATGCACTAGATGCTTTGACTCGTTTGAGGTAAAGCGAGAGGAGCCGGGTTGTGCACAATGGCCGTCCCTGTACCACAATGCGTAGATTGGAAGCGCAACCAGTAGGAAATTGCCACTGTTTCGTTTCCGGATGCCAGTCCAAGTCCTAGTTTTCGCTTCCGCCCAAAGAGCTATTCTGCAACTCAACATCCATGTGACTGCTGGAGGGCCGGGCCCAATCTTCTAGGATCTTTGGCTTCACCTCGGATGACACACTATGAACTAGTCCAGCACCAGAAGCAGCTGAGGCCCGCTCCCTGTGGACTGCTGGGCGGCTCAACACCTGCAATTCACGGAGAAGCTGGATTGAGGTCGCGCCGGAAAGCTCGCAGGACGCACCTGCGTTCCGACAATCTTCGACTTTGCTTTCGGGTCCTCAGGTTGCAGCCGCAATGCAACCTCACTGTATCCGAGACCAGATACCTCTCGACTCTCCGCCGGGCAGCTGCTTCTTCGAAGGACATCATCGGCTTTCGCCTCGTCCCCCAGTCCTGGCGCACTGCGCAAACGTTTCAAGGACGCTCCCTGGGCCCTCCCTTCCCCTAAGCGGGAAACTATGGAGCCTGGAGTAGCCCGCATCATTTTCCTTCAAAGACCTTCTTTAGTCTTTAGTGGATGTCGTGGGCCTTGTTCGAGCGTGGTGGAGGCCAGGCGCGTCCACGGCAGATCCACAGGAGAGCCGGGCACAGGCGGCGTGGGCGAAGGCGAGTCCCCCACCTTCACGTCCAACCTGGTAGGCGGCTTGACTGGCTGCTGGCTCTTGTCTTGACTCTTTCTATCGGGCTACAACAATGAACCAAACAAAAACGTGGACAAGGGGCAGGTGAGTGGGTTTCGCCAGTCTCGCCGGCTGCTGCTGAGATTGCGTGGGGCTTTGGCATGCGGAGACCGCCAGCAAGGACGAGGCCGCATGCTCTGCAGGGGATCCTGCCGGAAAGCACGGGTTAGACTGCAGACACGCGAAACACGCCTGTGAGTTTGTCGTTGCATGGGCCGTGGGCCTGGTGGCACAGTCGTGGCCACGGACGAGGCTGTCCGACCCAGGCGCTGCTGCATGTCCTTCCATGCAGGAGCAGCGCCTTCCTCGGACCTGGTGGACTTGGGCTCGGGTTTCTGCGCTTCGGAGTAAACGAGGGAGAGCGACTCATTCATCACTGCCACCGCTGCGAGAGGACATTCAAAATTCAGGATCCGTTTATCGGTTCGTGGCCCGTGCTCCTATTCATCACTAAATTATCGACTCATCTACCACCACCACCGTGTACAAATGACACATTCTCATCTTCAACATTCCGCCATCATCAGCATCAGCCGCAGGAGCGAAGCATGACAATACATGACCTGCCTCAACAACCGCGGCATCTGTGCAGCGACTGCAGGTGGCCCCATGGGATAGCCGCCGGTCGGACTAAGAGAAGCGCTCGGGAAGTACCTTCCCACATGCAAGGGAAGCACACTGTGCAGCTTTTTGTTTTATAACTGCGGAGGGCTTTGCATTCGGCGCCTCTGCGTGGCCGTCATCGCGACGGGGACCGGCGCTGGAACAGCCGCGGGCCTGCCGCGAGAAGGAAAACACGGCCAATGCTTGCCCCCAACTTCGAATCAATCCATCCATCCGCCAAGAAGCTTAAAAGGCATTCCTGGCAATGGCTGGGGCGTGGCTCGTCCTGAAGGCTTCGAAGAGGCAGAGGGACGCTTGCAACATCTTTCGTTTGGGACATCGGCCTCCGTAGTGTATGGGCTGCGCCATGGTCGGGGGCATGTGTTGTGGGGCCGCCACCATACGTGTGGGACTGGGTGAGCGTGTCACCCGGACATGATGACGGCACATCTGTGGCGGGCCCACGGTCATGGGCGCGGCCTTGGCTTGGAAATGGCCAGGGCTCGTGCTACAGACAGCCGCAACAAGATGCATCCTGAGGCATCGGCTAAATGTGGGGACAGCCCCACCGGTGGAGCCCACCTCGGGATGATGTGCAGTTGTTACTGCAATCCACCGACAAGAGTGACTCGGAACCCGGCTGCATGGCTCCGCACCAGAAGTAGGAGCCCTTAGGTGTCAGTATGTCTCTCGAGCCGCAACGGCATCGGGAGGAGTCACGACGTCGAATACTCAAGGACTCAAGGAGACGACTCGGATGACCGAAAAAATCATAAGATCGCTTCCGCAAACTTCCTTTCAGCTTCTGAGACGGCGCCTTTCCGCCTTCCGTCACGGACGAACGCCGCACGGCAGTGAGACGGCACGATTGCATCAACGATGCAGGTTCCAGCTTAGAGAGCGCATCGCTTTTGCGAGATTGCCGAGGCCAGGCTGATGCTTAAACTTAAACAATCTCTTCTGTTCCTGACGCTTACGGCCATCCGTAGTAGTATGGACACTTCGAGGTGCATCAGCATGGCGTGTGATTATCAGATATCAGTTACCATCGCAAGACAGTGAAATCACCTCACTGCCCCACAGCTGAATTGCTACTGGCAGAGGCTGAGCCGGTCTGGGTTCTCCTTTACTGTAGCATTGGGTCCCCTCTTGTCGGATGTGGAGATCCCAGCGACTGCCATTCTTAGGGTGGTGGTCTGCAGCAGTGCGCCACGGCACCCCAGCATGCAATGCCCTGGAGGTCCCATGAAGGAGCTCTCGATCTTCCACGATTCAGTGAATTATAATGGATGGCATCATGCAGCGGATGAAGCCTTTGTCCTACGACCTGAGCAGGCTCGCAAAGCTGTTTTCTGAAACCAATCACAGCATGCATTTGCGGACAAACAGATCTGTTAATCTGTGTTCTGCTCCAATTTCTGATGCGGCACTTGACCGTCAGCCAGCTCGGCTAGAGAGGCGGGAGGACGCTGCGCTTGAAGGTCGCGAGGACAGCGGCGCCATCAAGAAATCCTTCCTGGTGCACTTGCGCATCTCATCTGGACGCTGCCGCTATCTCACGCCAGGCGGCTACCAATAGTGACTTTAGCCGGGCAAGCTTCTAGCTTCTGGCGACTCGTTTAGCTAGATTGTTGCATTTAACCGGTGATCTGCATCCAAGGTGCAACTGCTGGAAGCTGATCTGCCCGCTTTGCAAGAAGGCCTGACAAGAAGTTGTGCAGTTTCCCAGGGCCATGAGCCGTACAGTAGCCTTGAGAAGACGAACGTCAAAAACTCAAAAGTTGCGAAATTATCACATGCACTATTACTACAATATATTGTTGCCAAAATAATTAGTATAGTACAATAAACGATGCGGCTATACGGGCCTCGGTTCTGGACGAGACTCTCCCCCCCAGGTCGGTGGCAGCACGAACACTGCTCAGGAAAGTCTCTGCCTTAGTTCAGATCCACAGAAGTGCAATGCAGTACAACACACCGTTTCCTGGCCCCGTGGCCTCCTGGGTGTTGAGTATGCCATCGTTGTCCTGCACTGGTATTCGTTTTTGCCACCAGCGGCGGGGGAGCTTTGCGGACGATGCATGCGCATGGAGTGCAGTGGACACTTGAAGCTCAACCGGCAAGTCCTTGTCACAAGTCTCAAACAGATAATGCAGTTCGTCTTCCAAGGCATCTTGGTAAAGTAGCAGTGCACCGGCAGCGAATTCGCTGAAGGACAGCTGACCATCCTTGTCAACCTTGGGGAAAAGCGACAACAAGGGACCGAAAGCGTGGCGTCAAGTGCTAATCTCAATCCTGGGTCTGACACATCAAGGGTGGCGAACGTCTTGTCCAGGTCCTTTGCACTTGCATGCAGGGGCCTCAAGAAACTCATGCTGGTGTCCAGGTGCCTCGTCGTGGATGCCGACTTTTGTAAAATAGGCCATGAGCTCATCAAGGGTAATCGTGCCGGTCTTGTCTTCATCAACTTCCGAGAACCTTGGTGTGCAATCAGTCGTGCCATACTGCCTTTGTTACTCCGCACCAGGTCTTAGTCATGTCCACGCACTCCCTCCCAGTAGCATTCGAATGATCTCACCGGCACGTCGGAATGGCAATCGGGCTGCGATTTCCAGCAGGAGCCCCTGCCTCAAGCGAGATCCGAGACTTTCGCCCACCAGGGCTAGAAGGATGCGAGCACATGCAGAAGCTGCAGACATCTTGGTATCTTCCTCCGTTCTCAAGCCTAGGTCCTGGGTAGCATGGGCATCTTGGGCAAGCTCCCGTGAAACGCTTTCAAAACTGGCGGTGTGCCTATGTCTCAAGAACAACATCAGACCTGCCTTCTGCTGCATACATCCATGATTTTGAGTGGCTTTCGCCATGCTATTTGCGTTGCTGCATCCTTCCGGCTTGTCTTGTTGCAATATATTATATTGCTTAGCGCTACCATAACTCAAGGCCCCCATAGCAAGGCCTGGCTCGGTGCATTTTGTGAGCATTCAGAAAGCTGGCAAACTTCTCCGGCGGCACAAACTTCAGCTCGTGAGCTGCAACCCTCGCAGGCGGGTCTTCTAGTGAATCTAAGGCTGGTTGCGTATCTTTGGGCCTTTGGGGGGGCAGCTTTAACCCATCTGCTAGAACAGACTTAGAGGAAGTCCAGGACATGCTACAGTAATTCGTTATCCTTCGCTGTTCAAATTTGCCCCAACGTGCTAGAATATGCTGTTCACCGTACGCGCCCATAAGAGGTATACGGGAGTTATTCAGGAATTAAGGCGCTATGATTCCATGATGTATTGAGGCTCTGATGACGGTTGTGACTTCCGCTTGCTGCTAACTCTTCATTCGAGAACTCGAGCTAGAAGAAGCCGGTCCAGCTCTGGTGTTGACAGAACGGCGGACATAATTTTCTGAGAGGACAGTCAATTTAAAAAAAAACGCTTCGCCTGCCTGTTGCAAAGGAAAAGCTCTAGCATGAAAGGCTGGAAGGAAAGTGCCAAACAAGGCGTGAAGTGAATAAAAGCTGTGTGCCGGACCGGCGTTGGTCATGCAGGACACATCCCATGCACCCTCATACGAAGCAACGGAGAAGTCCGACTCCCGACATAACCGGGGACGGAATGCCCACCCAAGGAAACCAAACTACATCACGAGGTTGCGAGAAGCGTGTGCAGCGCCTTTAGGCATGCCTAGAGGGTACCCTGCAAGCTGTCAACCTGGACATGAGGCCCACCATCGACAGATGTCAATTTTCACGCCGTGATACCGACAGCTTATGGACAACAACTCCCAATGTCTGCCCTGGGTTTGCCACATGTGCGTACAACGTCATCCCACTTACAGCTGCCCTTCAAGCGCTGCGAGAGCGTGATCTGAGCAGACCCAGGGTTGCTGTGCTGGCAAAGCGGCGCAAAGTATGGGAACCTTGGCTCGATTTCAGCTGACCTGGCATAGGACCTTGGCCTCTGCGCCGGGCCCCTGGCCCAAGGATTTGTGTCATTGAAGGTCTCGGGTCTTCGTCATACTGCAGCATGGCTTTGCACAGTACCTTGGGGTTCGAACCGGTAGAAGCCTGCAGCCACATGCTTTTTCCATGTCGGGCCTTGCTGTCGGCACAAGTCTTCATGTCATCCCACCTGCCAAGGAACAAGCAGCCGACTTTGCGCAAAACAGTTTCTTGGTGGAGCAAGAGATCTGGGCGCGAGGCTTCGGCCCACGTTTGTGGAGTCGCGTCCAAGCACTGGGCTGCAGTGTGGCGGCCATGAAGGGAAGCGAGCCCGTGCAGAGCTCGAACATGATGCACCCCAGTGACCACACCTCAGTTCCACACAGCAAGCCATCGCCCAGCTTTCCAAAGTGGGACGGGCTGAAAGGGAACTCGATCTGGCAGTTGCCCAAGCCCCAAGGAAGGGGCATCAGACTTCTTGAGATCCCAACGTCGCATTTAGGGCCAAATGTTCCCATCCAGACCTTCGGCAAACAAGTTGGCGCGGGCAGCACAGCATGCGTCGTGAGATGTCGTGGGCTCTAGACTCCAGACTCTTGACTCCAGATTCAGAACGGAACGATGGGCAAAGCCGGCACCTCCGGTGCCATAGTCGTAGGTGTTCCGCCAATCATGCGACCCGCAGGGTCAGCAATTGAGAACATCTCCGCGACGCCAAGGTCGATGATCACCACCTGCAGGAATCGCTCTCTCTGCTGCCTTCACAGAGCCAAGGACCGAGGCACATGAGGCTTCTCCCAGTTGGCTGACTTCCTGAGATACAGAGCTGGCTCCAAGGCCCTTTCAACTGCCAGAACTGCCCTCCTACATGCAATCGGGCATCTGCAGCAGCATGATGTTCTCGTCTTTCAAGTCTTTGTGAATCAGACGAAGCGCATGACAGTAAGCCAGGCCCCCAGCAGACTGCTGGATGACCTCCCGGATCCAGGCCTCTTTGAGGCCTCTCTCGTCCTTGCGTGCCGAAGGTGAGGGAAGGAAAGCGCCAGGCCAGCCCGCGCCTTCTTGTTGAGCTGCAAAACGACATCTTTCAGGGAACCGCCCTTCAAGTAGTCCAAGACCAAATAAATCCGATTTCCATCCTCGTACCACTCAAAGAGACGGACGATGTTTGGATGGTCAATTTGCCTGCGCTGCAGGCCGGGTAAACAACCAACCAAATTGCTTAAAGGAGAAAACCTATATTGGATCTCTGGCCTCATGATTAGGATCTCCTGCTCGATCTCATCCAGTGGTAGGGCCGTGCGGCTCTTCTTAACTGCCTTGATCACTCGCTCCTCGCCAGTCTTGATATGCTTGGCCTGCAGACTCACGATAACGTGAACTTCGCGGCTAAACACGCGCACTCCAGACTCCAGAGTGTCAAGTGGCGAGACAGCTCCAGTCCCTACAAACCCAAAACCTGCACCGAGCCCCAAACCCTGAACCGTCCCGAAGCGTGAGCCCTGAGCTTACGAGAAAGTAGTGTCTGACAGGCCATATTCACATAAAGCTCTCTCATGAAGAGGCGTGGCCTTGTAAGCAGTTCCAAAGGAACCGGTCCCCAATTGCTTCTCGCGGCGAAAGACCTCCCACACATCCTGCTTACCTGCACCAGGGAGACATGCGTGGATGCCAAGAGAGACTCAGCGGAACACAGTTTAAGGCTCAGGTGATCCTTGCCTTTCGTCAGGAAGAACTCCCTTCCCAGCACAGATCCGCGATCGAAGGCGCTACGCCGCAGCTGCGACACCAGTAACCTGACTGTAACATTGCCGGAGACACCGGGCGGGGAGGGGGAGCTGGCGTGAAGCACGCAAGACTTCAAGCTTGAGACCAACTGCAACTATCCAAGCTGCTCGTAAAAATCATATTGCCCCAGGACTTTCCTCGCAGTGGTGTCAAAGCGCTTGAGCAACGACTCCTTTGGAGGTGCTTCATTTATTTGCAGCATGAAACATGGTTCTGGTATAGAAGCACAGGGCCCTTGCAGCACACAGAGCACACAAGCGCAAGACAGCACACCTTTCACCGGATGGCTCCTTCCAAGTCAGCTTCGACTAGAGAAAACCGTTTAAACAACCCCACCCCCCGAACCCGAAACTCTAAGTTAAGCCGATCATCAACCAAATCCCGATTCGGCAGGGGCAGGTCCATCTCGTCATGCAGCCTCCGGCTCCGGGGAATGCGGCCACAGTGTGACTGTATGCGTGTACGCACTTACATAGTCTTAGTCAGGACGGTATGTGCGTAGGCAAGTAGGTGCGTCGGTAGGACGATAATCAGGTAGGAGGGTAAGTAGATAAGATATACACAGACACGCCTTACCATGCCACATTGTGTTGCATATTCGATGCCATATCACATCTGTACTTCATCCTCCAAGCTATGCGAATTAGAGCGGCCTCTCCAAGACCTTCTGGATTTCTGGGAACTCCAACTCGCCACTGTTGTCGGCGTCGGCCTGCTTGAAAAGGTCCTGGCGGGGACCCCTCGATGGGCTTAGGCGCTCACTCTCGTCTCTTGTTTGGAATTCCCACGGACAGACTTCACCTGGGCAGTCTATGGTGCTGTGTCGACAGGTCGGCAGTGCCGGCCCGGCAGTCTCTGATTGAAGCGCAATATAGAGGCGCAGAATGGAGAAGACATGATCAGACACGCGAATGAAGGCAGCTGTGCACACTGACACAAAAACATAACGGCTCCTGCGCGATGTCTCTAAGGTCAGGTCTTGCAAGGAGCTCAAGGCACTTTCGGCGCATATCCTAAGCTCTGCTCGTGCTCGGTGTGCAATTATTGTTGGAAGCCTTCAGCAGCTCCTGTAGCTGCAGAGTTTCGTTGCTTTCCTGAGGCCCTTTGCAGGGTGGCCTCTGACTCTACTTCAGCACACAGCTGATGCGACTTCCTGCATCTGAGAGGCTCTGTTCTTGAAGGTTTTCAGCATCAGAGTTCCAGTCACCCTCAGTCCATGGCATTCCGAAAGCATGAAACGAAAGGCACAGTGGTCAGGGCGGCGGTCCCGGCTCAGTGCCGCGACAATTGGCCTAGTGTTCCTCTTGTCCCTTCTGACCTATCCGGCTTCTAGCATCGACTCCGAGGTGCTCTTCGTATGAAGCGTTCATCTTCAAAAGATCTGTCGAGAGTGCACGGCCTCAAGAGCGCTTAAGAGTGCGTCCGGAAGTTCCTGCTAGCTGCTAGCTGCTAGAATTCTGCGACATCTGTCTGCTCTCATGCGACCGTTCCAGG
This sequence comes from Symbiodinium sp. clade A Y106, assembly GCA_003297005.1. Lineage (NCBI taxonomy): Eukaryota > Dinophyceae > Suessiales > Symbiodiniaceae > Symbiodinium > Symbiodinium sp. clade A. Next base: position 46,082 of record BGNK01002564.1, on the reverse strand, counting down.
AGCCTGCCAGTTGTAGCGAACTGTTTGAGAGCGATTTGGTCATGGACTTCGTCATGGACATTGTCGCAATCGGGTTGATCGTGTTTGCCTTGCAATAAACATCAGCCCTGATGTGCTCAGCCATGCTTTTACGCACAAACTCGTGCAACTGCATAGCTGCGCAACGCTCTCCGTTCGACTTGAGTCACAGGAGTAGGCGCGCCCTTGAAGGCAGCGGCGTTCCTCAGCTCTCACGAGGCTCACAACGAAAGGGATTTAAAGTGGAATCTGTGGAAGTCACGTACAGTAGTTTGTAACGACGGCCAGGGCTCTGCGCATCTCCGCCAATCTGTGGCAGCAGCATCTTCTTGGGCGGGTTCACCACTGTGGCTGACTGCGACTTTGACAAGCCTTGGCAATTGAATCTTCAACACTGCGACACTCTACGAAAACACTGCTGGAGCACTCGGAAGCAGCTTGGAAGAGAAGCTCAGGTAGGCACAGAAGGTCTTATTATAGGTCGTCACGAAACGGTTCTCTTCCGCGCGATTGGCCTTTCTTCTTGCAGTTGCAGCACACCCGATTGTGCCTCCGTTAACGGCCTGGAGCCGCTTCTTCGCCGCATCGGGCGGAGCGGAGCCCCAGGGACCCCCGATGCGGTAGCCCATGGCTCGTGCTGCGCAGGTCTGCGCACAGGAGAAAAGCCAGGACACGCTGGGATTGCAAGGCGTTGCAAGTTGCAAGCACATACAAGGGCCGTGGTGCTTCTTTGGAAAAACGCATTACACGTGGTAAAATTACAGCTCACACCCCAAGAAAAGGGAAGACTTCACGGACTCTCAGGGGCTGCGGATGGAGATCTCCGGCGAATCAACCAGAAGTCTCTGGTTCTCTATACCGCCGAATCCTGCACAGCCTGCACAATCAGAGCACGATCCTCCCATTTATCCTTTGTGGGTGGACACACTCAAGAGGCCGGAGCTTGTGTCCAGCCTCACTCTACACGCTTGTGAGCAAGAGCCATCCGCAGCCTGGGTTCTCAAAGTCGGAAGGGATGTCACCTACTTTCCTTTAGGATTGTTTGTGCTAACAGCTGGAACGCCTTCAGTCAGTTGCTGGACAAAGGAGTTGGGAGAGCTCGGCAGACAGGGTGAATGAGCCAAGCAGCTTGTGTGTCTCCGATGCGTAGCGACAACTGTTGCAGGCCCTGCCGCGCTGTCTGCTCACTTGTCAACGCAGCCCGACAATACTGTGTGCTCGGAGTATCAGGCACCACCTTGGCTTGGCTGAGCGGCCATCCGCTAGCATCTCAAGGCCCTCCGTTGTGATCATGACACACTCGCTCCGACGTAGACGCACAAACCGAAAGCAACAACACCTACGGTCGGAAGCAAGGTCGTGCAGCCAGCACGCAAGTTCCTCTGTCAGCTCTACTGGGCGCAGGCCATCTGCGAGAAGCGCTAAATGCACAACCCAATTTTCGTGACAGCCACCGCCGGCTTCTCCTGAAGAGAGACAATGCGTGCACTCCTGCGGAACTCCACAAGCGGAGCCTTCTCCCGAAACCCCCCGCCCACAAAGCATCGCCTCTCGGTGCAGCTAGGCTTTCGGCTCCCAGGTGCGGTCCTGGTTCTGGCGGCTGCAGCTCTGGGCCGAGAGCCTTCTTGAGGGAGCTCGCGATATGCAGGGCCCTCGACTGGTCCGTAAGGAGCATATCGGCCCGGCGGTGGCTTTCGGTGCAGTTGTCAATCTTGGCACCGTCCACCCATGTCCGGTTCAGCATGGGGTGGTCCTCGTCCAGAGGACCCCAGTCCGAGTCGGGATGGAAGGCGATAACGTTCAGCTCTTCGTTCGACTCTGCCGTGTGGAAGGAATGGACGGCATCCTTCGGGATGGCCCAGACCATGCCTTCTTCCAGCTCCATCTTGCCATGATCTCCATCCATGCAATATCCAGCTCCACTTGCAATGAGCCCACAGCGCACGGAAGGGTGGGTGTGTAATGTTTGATGGATGCCTGGAGGGAAATGGAGCAAGTTCAAGCATGGATCCGAAAGCTTTGGTGGAGCCAGCAAGAGCGTGTCGCTGCAGCCGTCTACATACCGCAGTCGGCCCTTGCTCTCAATCGGACCGCCGATAGTTCCTTGGCTTTGGCACACGGATCGGCTTTGGCAGTCAGGCTGCTACGGCTTTAGGGATGTCTGGATTTGTGTCAAGCGAGCAAGGCGACTGTAGTGCCTGTTGAGGGCTGAGCACCTGCACTCTGACAAGCCTGTTGGCCCATGTGACGTCCAAGGCTATTTGTTTCTCTGCAAGGATAACAGGCAACACTTACCAGAAGCAGCCAAAGTTCGCAAAGGCTGGAATGGATGTGTGTGGACGGCCACCAGTCTGGTCTTGCTGGTCAGCTCAAAACGAACAGGAGCTGGAACGACGCAGTACTGCCCAGCGACGATTTCGAAGGCACCATGCTGGTCCCTGACCGACACCTTGCCAACGGAAACATAGCAGAAGACTGCTCCTCGCCGAGGTATAGTTGCGGAAGTCAGATGCCTGTGCCTCTTTGATACGTTCTCAAAGGCATAAAGCGTAGATCTGCGTGCCAAACCCTCGGAAATGTCATCTGCGAAAGCTGCCAGGGCTCCGAAATACTCCGTCCAAGTGGAGATTTCTCTCTTGGGGGGACTTCGAAGCCATGGCTCCAAGAGCTCAAGGGTCACTGTCACCTCCTGCGTTTTGCCCGAAGGCTCCAGCGGCCAAAGGTTCGCAGGAAACTCCCAGCACTTTGATCCTTCGGAGCTCTGCCCGGGCCCCTCAAGGACCAGGATGCTAAATTTTGGCACGGGCTCGGCCCCCGCTGGCTCACTCGGAGTCTCCTCTGCCTCCTCTGAGGCCGTTTGCCAGAGTGCCTCCAGGTGAAGAGGAACAGGGCTTTCGGGCCATGTGCACAAAGAGCCTGTGGCACTGAAGCCAAAGACATAGTCGTGCATGCTGCGATCCAGCAAACAGTGGGACGGCTTAGCAAAACCGGCCCTGTACCACGGCATGGAGTCGTTGAATGTTCGGATGCTCACAGAGGCCGCATCAACAATCTGCATCTCAACGGCAAAAAGAAAGAAGTTGTCACTTACGCAAGGAAGCCAGCAATGGGAGCTGAAGCACTGGAAGCCCCTGTTGAGAAGTGCTGTGCCGTAGTCCGCCTGTGTGTCGTTCGTGGCCACGTACCTGGGAAGTTGCTGGCTTTGTTCGTAGCTGGCGCCGTGTGCTGTCTTAACAAACAATGCGTTTTCGGAGTTCTGCATAGACCTAGTAGCTAGCTGATTGCATTGCTACATGCAGGCTCTGCAGAGCCACGCGTGTTGCATGGGCTACGACGATTCCTTGGCAATCGCCGCTGCCTGCAGACTGCAAGGTTGGCATAGAGTAGTCTGTGCTAACCTGGCAGGCAAAGATTGAGGGAAGGCTCAGGCTGGCACCTCACCCTTCTCACTGTATACTAACCACGCTGATGTAACCAACCGAGTCTGCGGTTGTGACGCTGCAAGCAACGGCTCCTGCCGGGTTGCTGGTCAGGCCCCAAGTAGCACCCGACTCTAGCAGCTCTAGCACCCTGAGAGCCATCAACAAAATAAGATGTAGGTAGCATGCATGGCATCGCCCCAGACTTGGTCTGCAGCATTGCTTAGATTTGTTGAAAAGGCTGAACAAATCGTGTGCAAGTTGCACCCTGCGCACGCCAGGAGAGGCCAGGTGTGCCACTCGCTCGGCCACTGCCTCTGGCGTGGTTGCCAAGTCCAGGCCCGGGATCAGGAGCTTGTCCCCACGCCTTCGAACGGGGCTCTCAATCGGCTCAGTGCCCTGTTTTGGTTTCATAACTCATAATCCCTTCTCACTGCACCATTTTTTCTCCAATCCGTTCCCTCGCGGTCCTTGCCTCACGTGAACCCCAACGTAGGCACCAAGCCCCAGTCGCAGCCGGACTTGAGCAGCCTCAGACGCAACGAAACACCCTCACACAGAGCATTGCTTTCCGAGTTCCGCCGCCATGGACCGAACCAAGAAAGCAAAACCACAGATCAACATTAGCTTGCATCCATGCCACTGCCTCTACGACACGGGTCGATGGATCGAACAGCCCCGCAGTTGGTTGCATTCCCGTACCATGAAAAAGACCGGCAAGTTTCATCACCGAGGCATGGATCCCGGATTTCCAGAATCCTTCCCGGGAGCTGTAACGTATCAGCGCGGAGGCGGACACGTCTTTCCACTGCATTGGGTTCAGCTCGCCGTGCACGTCCATGGCATCCTTCCAGGCCCTCGAAGGGAGGCCTTCAGACTTTCAGACTTCAGAAGTCGAGAGACGGATCTCGAGCGTCTCTGAAACTTTGGGGACGCTCATCCCCTCAACTTAGTCCAGCACTTTTCAGAGGCACAGTTTGGACGGGGATGTGTCGGAGTGAGAGGTATTCCATGAGGTCCGACGAACGAGAAGTGCCATAGTTGTGCTGACCAGACAAAGTGAAGGTCGGCAGGGCCGCCACGCGATTTAGCAGAAGCGCTTCTGCCAAAATCACCTGAGAGAAGCCGTCCAAAAGAACCAGAGAAACCTCAGGCGATGGCCGTGCAGCCGAGGGGCCGCTAGACAAGCCCGTCGATCAGAGAGACCTTGTCCATCCCAGTTTTCGAGCACGCGCCAGACCAGAAACCGAGCCTGAGCTTACAAGTCCAAGTTGATATCACAGCACATTGCTCGCTCGCTGTGTTGACAAGTTTCACCGGGGGATTGTTGCTGCACCCTATGTCTATCACCAACGTGGTCACATGCATCACCATGATCGTGAACCTCTTCTTCATTATCACCAGCCAACACAACCGCGACCACCGTCACTTTCCCACTCCTCGGCGCAGCAGGAAGCCTCCTGTTCGAAACACTTTCCGCGTACTTCGGTGGTTGTGGCTGGTGCAGAGGAGGAGCAGGCACTGCGTGTGGAGTGGTGGAGGTAGCGAAGGCAGTGGTCGCAGCAGCAGCTGCCGTAACGTGACAGATGGCATGCTTAGCAGGTGCACACGCCAAGGCACACAAGCGCCGGATGTCTGGGCAATCTCCGAGCCATTTGATTCATCATCCGCAGGACCTGTAAGTCTAACCAACCCCAGCGCAACACTCCGTTGGGCAGTTTCTGTGGTAGTGTAGAAAAGCGAATCCGAGGCTTCTGTTGATGCCATCCCAGCTCTTGAAAGGGCTTTTGACGATCTTCTTTGCAAATTCGAGTTCGCTTGCTTTCAAGATCCTGGCACCAAAATTCTTATCGGGTTAATTACACGAAAAGCTAGGGTTGGAGGGAGTATGCCAGTGCTGTCATCCTGCCGGTGCAGTATTCCTTATCCCTCCCTCATCGATTTCTGCAGCTCTTGAACGTTTCAAGACGCCTGCCTCTGCGCAGTCTCTGCAGTAATGACCTGGCATTCTCCAGGTGGTACTGGTAAGCGCTCCGAGAGAGACCGAGAGACATGGCGCCATCCACTTCGGACATTCCTACTGTACAAGAGGACATGACCACTAGGCCAGCGGAGTCAATGTCGCTACAGCACAGAACAAATGATTGATGGGAGCCCCACTGGTAGGGTGCATCGTGCTTGTGGGGTCTCTTGGCTTTCGGACTGCTCTCGGGCTCCCGTGTCTAAAGGCATCCCTTGAGCGGTTCTTTGAAGTTCCTACCAAGGTCTGCTCGCACTACGCATGCCCAAGATCATACTGTCGAGGCAGATCGTCAGTTTAGCTCTCTCCACGGCAACGGCGGCATTCTGAAGTTGCCACATCTCACTCCGCGACACATCTTTTCTGACACCTGTCCTGCAACTGGGATAGCCAACCGATGGCTGCATCGTACGACGCGCTAGCCAGATCGCCAGCGGCGATCTCCTCAATCTCAAGAAGTCATCCGAAACAGCACATTCGTTACCAGTACTGGCTTGTTCACCAGCTATGGACTGAAGACTGCATATAGGGTCATCCAAGTCTCGAAAATGTGGCGGGCGAGGGGCACGACCAAGAGCCTGTGCAGTGAAGGAACGAGCCTAGCGAGCAAGCACGTAACTTCAACAGGCCTGTCCACACTTCTGAATCCACGACCGCTCTCCTCACCTGGGCACAGCACGTCTTAGGCCCAGGATCCCGTAGAATCGTCTCTCCAAACGACAAAGCTGAGCCTCCAGTGTCTGATTCGCAGCTGCCGCCTCGTGCTCTGTATATATATATACACAAGAGTAACACTATTAATGACTGTGATTATCCTCTGGATTGTGTTTTAATAGTATCATAGCTATTATTACTATATGAGTCATCAGTTTGTTGCTTCAGTTGGGCCCGGACCTGCGCTCGCTGCGCCCAGAGATGCCAAGAAGGAGCGGCCTTTGGTTCAGACTCTGTTTTTACGTAAATATAAAAGCAGAGAGTGCCCAAAAGGTCGAAACGATCGTTTGATGCATGTGGTGAGTGTGGACTGGCTCACAGGTCCGTCGGACACCCCGCACGACCGTAACACCAAGCAGTGTGCCCCCACGTGCCCGAACGAGCTTGTGATGCTCGTGGCGAGTCTCCCGACCTCACATGTACGTTGGACGCCCCACCCTTCAACGCCCACGACCGTAACACAAAGCAGTGTGTGCAAAATACCAGGCGAGCTCTTGATGCAGGTCGGGGGAGCAGGCTAACGCACATCTACTTTAAATGCCTGTCCAAATTCAGACGAGCTTCTGCTATCTTTTGCTGCATGTGGTAAGTCTAGACTAGATCACATGTTCGCTGCATGTGATATGCGTGGAATACATTAGGAACGCCTTTGCGACCGTAACACCAAGAGGTGCTCCAAACGAGCTTTGATGCAAGTGGTAAGCCCGCAAGAGCCACTGGCCACCAACCTGTGCTGCCTCGCTCTGAGCCCGAAGCTATGCTCCACAGGAACCACGCCGTCCATCTCTCCGTGAATGATCCTGACATGAATATGATTACCGACGATGGGGCTCAAAGTTTTGCGTCACGTGCAGCAAGGCGTTCTGTCTCCCCTAGGACAGCCGAAGCCTCACAACCTAGAAAGCCAGTGTAATCTGGCCCAAGGCGCAGGGTCGGCGGCCACACTGCGGCAACCTCCTGGCTCGCCTGCTGATGACTATAGGCCCACTGTCTTGATGACACAGGATGATGGCTCGCACAAACATCGCACTAGCAGCTCGGAGGCAGTGCTCACAAGAGCGGCTACCCTTCACCAATCATGGGAGTACCAGGGCCGCTAGCCATGCTAGAAAGCAAGCACCAACTAGTGGCAATTATCAGGTATTTGTGAGCGGATGAGAACGGTATGACACCGTAGTCCTGTCTTATTGACGATGCTGAGGCGCCGATTGGAGGAGCCCCAAGGGCTCTGCGGACGGCCACAGCTGGCGGTCCTGAAGAACAAACCTGGTCGCCAAAACACTTCTAGTCAGTCAGTTAAGCTGCAAGAGCCGGTGCGCCCACGGCGGTAACCCCGAGTACAGAGCCAGTACAGCCAAGGCACTTCTCAAAGTACCATGCCAGAAAGCTCATCCCGCGCCTGGCATCTCGAGACAGAGGAAGGCTGCTTGGAGGCTGGCTGCGGGGCCTCACACCCAGGCAAGAGCAGGAGAAGGGGGAGGATACCGTGTTGCCGGTGCGATCGGCAGGATCCAAGGCCGGGTAGAAGAGCAGCATGGCACTGACTCTGATGCCGTGCTCGGCGTTCTCGCTCCGCTCGTTCAGCATCCTTGCACTTGCATCTCTGCTCCACGGATTGCAGTTAAAACTTCAATTTCTGAGTGCTGCGCCGGGCCAGGAGAAGAGCAGCGATGTGTCCCCCAGCAGAGGTGCCCGCAATGGAGACCTTGGAGAGGTCAGCTCCCAGAGTCGCCGCCTGCAAGAGCAACAGAGAACACAGTCTTGCCCTCTGTAGAAGGGGGGGAGCGGCGTGTGCCTCGTCTTGGAGCCACTTGAAGGCGGCCTCACAGTCCTCCAGCTGCATGGGCCACTGTGTGCCTCGCACTCTCGACACACGACGGAGACCCCGGAAGCGGCGGCCGGCTTTTGCGCCTGGCAAGCGACGATACTCGCAGCTCACCTCGGGAAGTTTCGGCGGCGCTTTTGCCGGGACTCCACACAAAGGAACTCGGTCGAGGCGCAACGAGGAAGCCGGAAGATGCCAGAGCGTGAAGAACGGGGGCCTGTGGCCAGCAGCTGCTACAGCACAAGCGGATGTTTGTGTTTTTTAGGTTTGGGGGGAATCGTTCAACTCCATCTGACTGCAAAACCCGCAGGCTTGGCATGGCTCCTGCGGTGAGCACCGCGCTTCTCCTCCTCGCCATGCACCGCCATGGATCCTTGGAGCCGTTGCCCGCAGAGCCACAAGAGGCTGAAGTCATGAAGCAGGACTCTCTCAGACTCCCTGCAGCTTTGCTTCAGGAAGAGCACGGGTCGGGAAGGCAGGTCTGCAGAACTGCGCCAAACATCCTCAGGTTGGCGACGAAGACGTCTTGGGAAACACACTCAACCATGGTGCAAGCAAGTAGCGACGGGCATGCGCAGGCTTGGTGGATCCATCCTCTGGATGCGGACAACCTCTGATGCCCCTGGCAGCTCCGAGAGAAAGTAGTACCTGATTCTAGGATCTCTCCGCAAGTCCCTTCTGAAAGCCTGATCCATGCAGCCGGGAAGCAAATACGGATGGAGCAGAGTGAGCATGGGCTGCGACGGTCTCAGAGCCCTCAATGATTCCGACGACACGGTGGGGAGCCGGGAGAGCGCCCACCGCCGGCGCCCTGTGGCCAGCAAGCAGAAGAACGAGGCCAGAAGCCAACAAAGCCGCCAGGAGGAGGAACTCCACCAGAACAGGCCTTCAACGATCATGCGAACACAAGCAAGACCAACGGTACTGAGGGGGAATGCTAACAATACAGCTACGTATAGGATATGGAGTACTAGATTCAAAAGCCAACAGCCAAGGAGACAGAACACCACGAGACATCAGGCAGGATTGCACAAACTGCATTGGCTACTACCAAACAAAAGCCAGGCCAAGGATGAAGCTTAACACAGGAGTTCTGGCAAACGATGCAATCGAAAGGAAGAGGATAGAAAGGAAAGGCCAGTTTGGGAGACATTCTTCTTCAAGGTCATGCAAGCAACCCTCGGGCCTCCGAAGCAGCAAGCATAGAAAGTGCTATGACCTTCCCAGCACTACCAGAAATGGAGGCAACAAGAATTGACTTCAGCGGCCTGTGAGATAGATCAGCAGGAAGTCCGGCAGTGGCAGCCCTTGCCCCAAAGGGGGCGGTATTCGGACATGGACCGCCACGCTCAAGCACAGGATGTACGGGCCTGTGCATCCCAAACGCTGAAGCAAGGGTAAGCTCATGATGCTCTCGTCGGATTGAACCCATGCTCCACGTACTGCTACTGCGACTGAGGTGCTGGGCTCTCCAGAGACCAGCTTGGTGAGACAACACCAACCGAGTAGCCATAGAATGCACGCACAGCATTCCAAAGCCGGGTGGCAGCCAATCGAGGCTCCTGACACATGGTGCAGACGGCACATAGCCGTGCAAGAATGAAAAGCACCTAGCCTTGGATCAGAGGAGTTGCCAGTTGCATCGGTCACGACAGGACACGGAACATGCCCGTTCTTAATGAAGTCTGCTGTCTCCGCAAGTCAAGGTGCCTTTTCCTGACTAGCGGGCTCCTTGCTAATCCACGATAGGCAGATGCATTTCGTGCTCCATGGGAAGCAACTAAACAGCAATGCAACATTTCGGTTTCTGTAGGAGTACTAGTGCGTGGGCAAAAGAAAGAGAAAGCTGCACGCACATAAAGTTTCGAAGAGATCATGCGCACGGGACGGCAGGCAACTCCAGCCCCCTTGCCATTTTCCACAGCTTCACGGAACGAACGAAGGATGTCGCTGTATCGCAAAGCCGAAACTCTTGTCCAAGCTGGATTAAAGTGGCACATTCAAGCGCGAAGCTAATTCTGAGTATTGCAAGAGTCATAGCTCTTTTCGGGCCACGCCACTCGTCTCCGAGACGCGGGACCTGCGGGGAAAGATGCGAGACAGCGTGCAAGCTGTCCGAGTAACTGCAGAGTGCCTTCTTGGTCCCTCGCATGCCCTGGCTGCCACCTCAAGTTGGGGTATATTGACACCAGCACCAAAACAACCTAAGTACTGACTAATCAATCAAGTGGTTGCCACTCGGACCTCCTGCAAAAACGACGCGACCAGCCGCAGGGTCGAGTCCTGCGCAAGCACCTCCAGCTGCTGCAAAGGTTCACGGCTGCCCGCTAGAAAGCAAATATCAAAGAGCTCTCTCCTGTCAGTATGTTGGAGGTCGGCTAGCTGATAGGTATTTACATGAAGCCCTCACCCACACCCACACCATCCATCTTTAGATCCAAGTCTTCCGTGCCTGCTGTCCTCTACAGAGCTTGAAAGGCACGAAGCAAGACACAGAGATTCGCGGAGTAGGGAGTACTGGAGTCCGTGAACGTATAAGAGCAGGGGGGATTAAATCGCCCGAGCGGGCCGAGCCGAGCCTCGAGGAGGTCCCTGGCATCTTCGGTGCAGAGCAGCGAGGCGGCGCCTTCTCTGCTTGCCGCTCACACATGACATGGTACTTTTGAAACAGCTCTTCTAGAATACAGCATCCAAACTATAGTTGAATCTAGTTGTACGAGTAGTAGTGGTCGTCGTCGGCTTCGTCGTAACAGTGTTGTAAGATCATTGCATGAAGCGCGATGATAATGACGACGGCCACGACAAGGACAGCAATCAACACCACCACGCCGCGATGCTTCTTGTCGCCCTCACATTGTCTGCGGCAGCTGATGGTGGCTATATGGCAAGTATGGTTTCAAACACCATGCAAAGCTCGTCTTCATACAAGCCGCGATGGCAACAACGATAACACCAGCAACTTTGCGCGTGGTGTACGATGAGCTGTCAACATGTACGCACATGCGAACACAAGTAGGATGTGCATGTATGTGTCTATATAATACAAAGATATACACATACATGCTTGTTTGGGCACGAACAATAGATCAATAGGCAGACACACATCTAGACGGATGGATGGATGTATGGAAGACAGATGATATCATAGGGGCCCTTAGGAGGTAGGGGGGAGGAGAGGGGGGGGGCGGGCGTAATGCCCATAATACGGACTTAAAAAGGCCTATTTAAGGATAGTCCCCTACCCCCCTCCCCCTAACCCCCCAAGTCCCTATGATGATAGGGAGATGGATGGATAGACGGATGTAATTGCAACTTGCGATTCTGTTTGACCGGACGCGTTCTCCAGCGTTTCGTGAAAAAGGACGACTTTCCAAGAACCTTCCCCCATCATACAGTCTTATTGCAAACGAAACTGGAAAACCAGTTAGCAGCTGCCTGTACCCCGATTGCAATCGCACCTTGGCGTCTGGATGCGCTTCAGAGACAGCTGGCGAAACCATCACTCTTGCACACACACACACACGGATTCCGAGCGTGCATGTGCGCTTCTTGCCCCAACACAGCTTACCGAATTACAGTATGTGAGGGACCAACTACGTCAATCTTGCCGGTTCTGCAAGGGAAAATAAACCACTTAGGCCCAGCAATAAATATGTAATAAACGAGTCGAGCGATCTCATGGCGAAGGCAGCTTAAAGCCAAGCTGGGAACATCAGCTACGGAAGGGAACATGCAAGATCGTGCAAGATGATGAGCCGGTGCCATCCAAACAGCAAAGGAGGACAATGACGACATTTCTCCGAGGCATAGCGCCCCCCTCCCATAAAGGAAAACAGAGGCACAAAGCCGATTTGTAGCATCCAAGGCTTCAAAAGCAAAGCGTCTATTGCTGCATCTGCGTTGGCATTTGCTCAGATAGACATAGACGGTCTGCTCAGAAGAGACATTAAAAGCAGGAGGTCCAAGAAGGCAAGCGAGGCTCTGGGACAAGCGCGACATGTGACGTTTTGGAAGCGGGATCATGCCCCGGCTCTCTGGTTTGCTGCAAGTAATCTCATGGACCCATAAGCTTGTGCTAGCCTACAACGCCGACATCAGCACAAAAAACATGCCTGGCGGCAAATGCTGACGTAGAAGGGCTGGGTGTTGCTCCAGCTCCTGCACGTCAAGAATTCCAGGCCATTATGATGCACGAGTCGGAGAACCAAGCTCCAGAAGGCAAAGCACAAGATGCAGAACGGCAACACGCGACTGCTTTAGCTCTGCCACAGCTTTGGCCACAAAGCAGCTAGAACACGCCGAGGGCTCACAAGCCCGGCCATTGGAGTACACACTCCGGCTTTGCATGTTGAAGTAGTTCAACTTCAAAGGGGCCCCTAGATGCCTACTCACACACAAACATGTAATTAAGCTCATGCACAGAGCACATGTGTGGATATGCTCGGAAAGGCTGTGTGCACGTGCATACACACACATATATACATGTGTATATATATATATATGTCGTTTGTGTACATATACCTGTGTGTATGTGTGTACGTACATACATGCATGCATGCACACATACATACATAGGTATGTATACATTCATACATACATACATACATATCATATATACATATACATATACATATATATATATATGTGTGTGTGTGTGTGTCTGTGTATGCATGCAAACAATTACACATACACAGATGCATACATGACACCTGCAGTATTCTATGTATGACTATGTATTTCTGCTATACATGCGGCCCCGTTGCAGGTCGCAGTAGCACAGGCAGTGACAGCGTAGCGAGTCGTCGCAGTAGCAGCAGTATTGCAGACAAGTGGTGTAGAAAAACCCTTGTAAACAGCGCGTCAAACCCTTGTCAAATCCCAAATAACCTTAAAGCCAGCAAAACCCGTGGACCACAACACCCGTGAGACCTTTAAGGAAACCTGGGTCTCTGCTGCTGCCCTGTGCTCCTTGGCCATCCATCGGCCAGTAAGGTCGAGCACGACTGAGAAGGCCACGTTAAAGACAGCAATCAACAAAACGACCTGAGAGGAAACACATACCTACGTACATATGTGTACGCGTACATTTAAAGACATATAACATATATATATACACATGTCGATATGTATATGGTTTTCTAGTATTTATGATGACGACCTATGATGTATATATAGTACATACTCAGGTGTATATATATATATATAGACAGAGTGTGTGTGTGTGATGTGGATATAAACGCAATCTAAGACGAATCTAAGAGAATCCTTCTGACTATGTCTGGTGCCATGCTCATCTCGCCCTTCCTCGTGTGCTGGGTTAAGTAGGCAAATTGCTCTCTGCACGCATGTCGGCTCATACTGGATAGAGGCCACTCTTGCGTTTCATTTTGTACTCCAATTTACGACATGCAGATGTCACTATGTCTTGTACTGCATATATATATATATGTATATATACTCATCTCCCAGGCCAAGTCGTCATTGCTCGGGCCCCTGCAGGCGCTAGAGCCCAGAGCCTGGCAGCCACAAGTCGCAAGCTGCCGAGCGATCTTGCAAGCCGTACGCGCAATGTAATCTGCGAGAAAGGAGACTCGGATGCTCGGTTCCTTGTGATCCGTGGTTTCGAAACCTGCATCACGCAGCAGAAAGAAGCGAGCCGCCACAACCAACAGCATCTGCATGCCCTCTTGGCATCAGCTGCATCCTTGCAGGGCACTTCAAAACTCTGTCTGGATCTGTCGGTGGGCTCCCGTCCTTTTTGGGTCGCCATCTGCGCGAGTGCACCTCTGCCAGCAACTCCTGAACAACATAGCAGCAACAGGATGATGAGAAGCCGCGGCTGCTACTGATCCTCCAAGCACGGGTGGCACTGCACCTGATACCAGTGGCGCACTTAAGAAACCAAGAAGCTGCCCAGAACCTGCTTGCGGCGCCTTGTCTGCGTAACCCTCACCAATGTCGACGGCCCTTTGGCACACTGGGCATTGCGGAAACCTGTGGGGCGTTGAAATGACGCAGCCAAGAAAGACAGGTTAGCAACAGTTTCCGTCCCCGGCTTCGCTCGTGGATCAGGCAGACGCTCCTGAAGAAGAATCAAAGTCGCGTACACATGCTACTGTACCAGCGGAGGGGAGTCTTTCCAAGGAATCACGCAAGATGCGGAGCCATCTTCATCTACATACAGACACGCAGACACAAATATGCACACACAGACACACAGACACACAAACATTGCTAACATTCATGCATGCATGCATGCATGTGTTGCATGCATACAAGCCAGCCAGCCAGCAGCCAGCCAGCCAGCGAGCGAGCATGCATGCATGCTTGCTTGCATTGCTGCACAAATTACGTACATAAATACATACATACACACGTATACCAACATGGTAACGTAACATATGCATACTGCTATGCATTTCTTATATTCTCCATGCGCATCTTCTACAGAAAAAAGCCTTGCGCGTCTTGCAGGGGGTCTTTGCTCTTCGGAGCTGGATGCATTGCTTGCCGACGCTTATTTCAACTGTGCTGGGTGTCTCTTTCCGCTTAGCTTGCTACCAGTAGCGGTGTAGGGGCCGCCATTCTCCTTGTGCCGCTCGCTCTCCCTGTCTCTGGTTAAGGGTTAACACATATGAACATGCACAACAAATGCACGCCGTGTACAAAAACATGTGAAAACAACATACATACATACATACATGCATACATGCATACATGCATACATGCATACATGCATACATGTATACATGCATACATGCACATATATATATATATATGTGTGTGTGTGTGTATGTGTATATATAGGTAAAGATACTATCTGATTGTTTACTTACACACACAGACTCGCGCACAAGCAAATATTCACAGAAAGATGGCAGGAAGGCTTTAACAGTGATCTCTAGCCTCCCAGTCGGCCCAGCATTTCGCGCAGGCAGTGTGCGATGCGAGGGCTGAACTGTATGGCAGCCTGCAGAGCGGGGAAGCGGCCAGCATGATGTCTTGTTGGATTGAGGGGCATGCCCTGAGCTTTTGCCTTGAAGATGTTGGCGCAGGGCTTTCGTAATGAAGAGGGACGTATTGCCTTGCACATCCGTGCCGGACTTCCGAAGCTTTGCTGACAGCATGGGTCCCGAAGCCTTCCGTCCATGGAGAGGCAGAAGATGCATCCTCAGGTTCTCTTGGCCGGTGCAGTTGATGTCGTTTGCAGTTCAGGTGATCAGTTCTTCTCTCTTTTGACTGAGTCTTTGTAGTCCTCCTCAACACACCTTGCCCGAAGACCCACTAGGCCCTAGGCCAGGAGCCCTGAGTCTCAGCGAGTCGTGCTTTGCAGAAATATGCCAACGCCCCCCCATGCACTACAAGTACTGTATACTACACTTCCTGGCTTCCCAATCTCTAATCTCTGAGGTGGAGGCGCTCAGGCACCGAGGGACACTTGGCACATTGCACCAGGGTGTCCTGTTGAATTGGTAGGAGCGGCCGCATAACATCGCAGGAGTAGCAGTAGCATCGCTGCTTGAATCTGCAAATCAAGATTTAGCAAAACAGGACAATCTGTACATATCTGAACAGGGTCCTTCTCACTCACCGGGCTCTTTTCCACCGGGTCACACGGCATGGGATCCATGGCGACTGTACAGGGACATGCGCGAATTTTCAAAGCCCACACCGTCCGAGCACCTACTATTCGATATTCTGTGGCTGGATGTTATGGCATTCTGGCCGCTATCGTGGCTGATTAGGTTGTTTACCCGTAGCACGTTCCCTGCACACGACGAAGACTGGCAATTGACGGAGTAATTTGCGATTGTGTGATTTCTGCCTGTTTCCTGCAGCCAAAACCAACATTGGCAAATGCATGTCTTGACAGTGCAGCTCGACTCCCATCACTTGACCAGGCGAAAAGCATGCGGAGCAGTGGGTGCGCAGACTTTCGGAGTTTATCTTTACCAAGAAGCCTCGAAATTCGGGCCAAAGGTTTGTCTAGCCCCACCATGCCAAGCCTTCAACCGTACATTGGAGCAAAACGCTTGTTTTGCGCTCCCGCATGTCAAACTTGAGACCCAAATTCGGGCCAAAGGTTTGTCTAGCCCCACCATGCCAAGCCTTCAACCTTACATTGGGGCAAAACGCTTGTTTT